>JAHIAM010004817.1:0-37316 GCA_021605205.1 Aegilops longissima
AACCCTATTGCAGCCACGTAAAGATGCAACAACAATTAGAGGGCGTCTAACTTGTTTTTGCAGCAATTGCCTGTGATGTGATATGGCCAAAAGTTGTGATGAATGATGAATGATATATTGTGATGTATGAGATCATGTTCTTGTAATAGGAATCACGACTTGCATGTCTATGAGTATGACAACGGCGAGAATATAGGAGTTGTCTTAATTATTGTATGACTGCGTGTCATTGATTCAACGCCATGTATTTACTTTGCTTTATTGCTAAACCGTTAGCTATAGTAGTAGAAGTAATAGTTGGCGAGCAACTTCATGGAACACGATGATGGAGATCATGGTGTCATGTATCCGGTGACAAGATGATCATGGAGCCCGAAGATGGAGATCAAAGGCTATATGATATTGGCCATATCATGTCACTACTATATAATTGCATGTGATGTTTATTATGTTTATGCATCTTGTTTACTTAGAAACGACGGTAGTAAATAAGATGATCCTTATAATAATTTCAAGAAAGTGTTCTCCCTAAGCGTGCGTTGCTAAAGTTAGTCGTTTGAAGCACCACGTGATGATCGGGTGTGATAGATTCCTACATTCACATACAGGTGTAAACAATTTTACACATACAAAACACTTAGGTTAACCCAGCGAGCCTAGCATGTACAGACATGGCCTCGGAACACAAAAGACCGAAAGGTCGAACATGAGTCATATGGAATCTACGATCAACATGGAGATGTTCACGATGATGACTAGTCCGTCTCACGTGATGATCGAGACACGGCCTAGTCGACTCGGATCATGTAACATAGATGACTAGAGGGATGTGAGTGGGAGTTCATTAAATAATTTGATTAGATGAACTTAATTATCATGAACATTAGTCTAAAATCTTTGCAAAAATGTCTTGTAGATCAAATGGCCAGCGCTCATGTCAACATGAACTTCAGCGTTCTAGAAAACCAAGCTGAAAGATGATGGCAGCAACTATTGGACTGGAGTCGGAACGAGATCATCCTCATAGCAGCCAAGAAACAATATGTCCTAGAAGCACCGCTAGGTGAAGCACCATCGAGAGAACCAAGGCGTTATGAGCAGCTTGGCGGTCTCATCTTGATGATTACTCCCTCGTTCGGTGCGGCATGCTTTACAGACTTAGAACGGGGCTCCAAAAGCGTTTTGAGCAACACGGAGCATATGAGATGTTAGAGGAGCTGAAAATGGTTTTCCAAGCTCATGCCGAATTCGAGAGATATGAAGTCTCCGACAAGTTCTATAGTTGTAAAATGGAGGAAAATAGTTACATCGGTGAGCACATACTCAAAATATGCAGGTTGCACAACACTTTGTCCAGGCTGGACATTAACCTCCCAGACAGGCGGTCATTGATAGAATCCTTGATCGCTCCCACCGAGCTACAAGAGCTTTGTGATGAACTACAATATCACGAGGATGGTGAAAACTATTCACGAAGTATTTTCAATCTTTGAAGTCGTAGGTAGAAATCAGAAGGAACATCAAGTGTTGATGGTCAATAAAACCACTAAGTTCAAGAAGGGCAAGGGAAGAAGAACTTCAAGAAGGATGGCAAGGATGTTGCGGCGCCCGTAAGCCGATTCTTGGGAAGAAGTCAAGAATGAACCCAAGCACTGAGGTGAGTGCTTTTATTGCACGAGGAAGGAATCCTTTGGAAGCGGAACTGCCCCAAATACTTAGACGAACAAGAAGGCCAGCAACACTAAAGGTATATTTGATATACATGTAATTGATGTATACCTTACCGATTACTCGTAGTAACTCACTGGTATTTGATACGGTGCCGTTGCTCATATTTGTAACTCACAATGAGGAGCTGCAGAATAAGCGAGGCTGGCGAAGGGCGAGGTGACGATCTTGTCGTGGGGAATGGTTCAAGTTCGATGTGATGCGCCGTCGACACGCTACCTCTACATTTACCTATGGGATTAGTTTTAAACCTCAATAATTGTTATTTAGTGCCAAGTTTGAGCATGAACATTGTATCGGGATCTCGTTTAATCTGAGATGGCTACTCATTTAAATCCGAGAATAATGGTTGTTCTATTTATATGAGATATGTTTTATGGTCATGCTCCAGATGGTCAATGGTTTATTCTTAATGAATCTCGAGCGTGATGTTACACATATTCATAGTGTGAATACCAAAAGATGTAAAGTTGATAACGATAGTCCCACATACTTGTGTACTTGCATGTGGTCACATTGGTGTCAAGCGCATGAAGAAGCTCCATCTTGATGGACTTTTAGATTTATCTCGATTATGAATCATTTGACACATGCGAACCATGCCTTATGGGCAAAATGACCAAGACTCCGTTCTTGAACAATGGGCGAGCAACCAACTTATTAGAAATCATACATACCGATGTGTGTGGTCCAATGGCGTTGAGGCTCGCGGAGGATATCGTTATGTTCTCACTCTCTTGATGACTTGAGTAGATATGGGTATGTCTACTTGATGAAACACAAATCGAGACCTTTGAAAAGTTCAAGGAATTTCAGAATGAGGTAGAGAATCAACTTGACGGAAAATAAAGTTCTTCGATCATCGTGGAGGAGAATATTTAAGTCACGAATTTGAGTACGCGCAAGGAAATGTGGAATCGTTTCACAACTCACGCGCTTTGGAACACCTCGCGTATGTGATTGTGTGCGAACATAAATGTCGCACTCTATTGGATATGGTGCGATCTATGATGTCTCTTCTGATTACGCTATCATTTTGGGGATCGCTCTAGAACAGCTACATTCACTTTAAATAGGGCTCCGTCTAAATCCGTTGAGGCGACACCGTATGAGTTATGGTTTGGGAAGAAACCTAGCTATCGTTTCTAAAGTTTGGGGATCGATGCTTATGTCAAGAAACTTCAACTGGCTCGAACCCAAGTCGGGAAAATGCGTCTTCATAGGATACCCTATGGAAACCATTGGGTATACCTTCTACCTTAGATCGAAGGCAAGATCTTTGTTGCCAGAAGCGGATCCTTTACGGAAAAAGTTTCTCTCGAAAGGAGTAAGTGGGAGGAAAGTAGAACTTCGATGAAGTACTACCTCTTGAGCAGGAAAGTAGTGCAGCTCGGGAAAATGTTCTGTGGTGCCTACAACGACTAGAGAGAAATTAATGATGATGATCAAGGTACTTGGATCAAGTTGCTCTTGAACTTCGTGGGTCCACAAGGACCCGTTCCACACAGTGGTATGGCAACCATGTCACAAATCATGTTGTTGAACAACGGTGAACCTTGAACTATGAAGAAGCGATGGCGGGCCAGATTCCAACAAATGGCTTGAAGCCATGCAATCGAGATAGGATCCATGTATGAAAACAAAGTATGGACTTTGTGAGACTTGCCGATGATCGGTGGCGATAGAAAACAAATGGATCTTTAAGAAGAAGGCGAATGGCGGATGGTAATGTTACCATCTATAAAGCTCGACTTGTCGTTAAAGGTTCTCGGCAAGTTCAAGGGTTGACTAGGATGAGACTTTCTCTCCGTGCGAAGCTGAAGTCCGTCGAATCATGTTAGAAATTGCGCATACTATGATTATGAGATATGGCAAATGGGCGTCAAAGCGGCATTCCTTAGCGGCTATCTTAAGGAAGAAGCGTATATGATGCAGCGAAAGGTTTTATCGACCCTAAGAATGCTAACAAGGTATGCAAGCTCCAGCGATCCATTTATGGGCTGGTGCAAGCATCTCGGAGTTGGAATATTACGCTTTGATGAGATGATCAAAGCGTTTGGGTTTATCTTGAGACTTATGGGAAGCCTGCGTTTACAAGAAAGTGAATGGGAGCTCTGTAGCATTTCTCATATTATATGTATATGACATACTTTTGATGGGAAATGATATAGAACTTTTGGACAACATTAAGGCCTACTTGAATATTCAATGAAGGACCTTGGAGAAGCTGCTTATATATTAGGCATCAAGATCTATAGAGATAGATCGAGACGCCTCATAGGTCTTTCACAAAGCACATACCTTGATAAGATATTGAAGAAGTTCAAAATGGATCAGTCCAAGAAAGGGTTCTTGCCTGTATTACAAGGTGTGAAATTGAGCTCAGCTCAATGTCCGACCATGGCAGAAGATATAGAAGAGATGAGTGTCATCCCCTATGCATCAGCCATAGGGTCTATTATGTATGCCATGTTGTGTACCAGACCTGATGTAAACCTTGCCGTAAGTTTGGTAGGAAGGTACCAAAGTAATCCCGCAAGGAACAACGGACAACAGTCAGAATATCACGAAGTACGAAAAGGACTAAGGACATGTTTCTAGTTTATGGAGGTGACGAAGGCTGCGTCGTAAAGGGTTACGTCGGCGCTAAGCCCGACCGAGATCTGGATGACTCTAAGTCACAAATCGGATCGTGTATATGTTGAATGGTGGAGGCGATGGCTGGTGTAGCTGCAAGTAGAGCATTGTGGCGGGATCTACATGTGAAGCGGAGTACATGGCAGCCTCGAAGGCAGCACATGAAGCAATTCGGGTGAAGGAGGTTCATCACCGACCTAGGAGTCATACCCAATGCGTCGGGGCGATCAAACTCTTCTGTGACAACCTTGGAGCTATTGCACTTGCCAAGGCCCAGGTTTCACAAGAAGGCGAAGGCACATCAAGCGTCGCTTCAACTCCATTAGTGAAAATGTTCAAGATGGAACATAGAAATTTACCAAAGCGCATCACGGATCTGAATGTAGCGGATCCGTTGACTAAACCTCTTCCTTGAGCAAAACATGTCAACACGAGAACTCTATGGGTGTTCGATTCATCACAATGTAACTAGATTATTGACTCTAGTGCAAGTGGGAAGACTGTTGGAAATATGCCTAGAGGCAATAATAAAAGGATTATTATTATATTTCCTTGTTTATGATAATTGTCTTTCATTCATGCTATAATTGTATTATCAGGAAATCGTAATACGTGTGAATACATAGACTACAACATGTCCCTAGAGAGCCTCTAGTTGACTAGCTCGTTGATCAATAGATAGTAATGGTTTCCTGGCTATGGAAATTGGATGTCATTGATAACGGGATCACATCATTAGGAGAATGATGTGATGGACAAGACACAATGGCGCCCCGATTCAATCATTACACTAATCATGCGCGCAAATGTATGCGATCAAGACCGAGGACTCACGGGAAGATATCACCACACAACTCTAAAACATAAATAAGTCATACAAGCATCATAATACAAGCCCGGGGGCCTCGAGGGCTCGAATAACGATTGCTCGATCATGAGGCGAGTCAGCGGAAGCAACAATATCTGATCTGGACAAGTTAAACAAGTTTGCCTTAAGAAGGCTAGCACAAAGCTGGGATCTGGATCGAAAGAGGTGCATGCCTCTGCAGGATCCTCTAACTACTCACGGTGGTGCGATCCAGCGGGCTGCTGCGTAGTAGTAAGGCGCCTCCGGTGTAGTAGTCATCATCGACAATGGCGTCGGCTCCTTGGCTCCATCGTGCAGTTGCGACAATCGAGTAGAGATAGGGAAAAGGAAACAATGCAACCGTGAGTACTCATCAAAGTACTACTTAAGCAAGGAGCTACACTACATATTCATGGATATATGTGTAAAGGGCCATATCGATGGGTGAGCTGAGAATGCGAGAATAAGAGGGATAGCTAATCCTTGAAGACTAAACTACGGCAGCCTCGAGTCTTCTGACATGTAGAGAGAGTAGGTAGAAGTCCTCCAAGTAGCATCGTATAGCATAATCCTGCCGGCGATCCTCCTCGTCGCCTACTGTTGAAAGCGATCTCGGGGTTGTGTCGGCACTTGGAAGGGTGTGTTTATTAAGTATCCGGTTCTAGTTGTCATAAGGTCAAGGTACAACTCCAAGTCGTCTGTTACCGAAGATCACGGCTATTGAATAGATTAACTTCCTGCGAGGGTGCACCCATAACCCAACACGCAGTCCCATTTGGCGGACACACTTTCACGGGTCATGCCGGCGCGGAAGATCAACACGTCGTAGCCCACCTTGGCATAACGGAGAGGTGACACGGTCTAAACCTAAGCGCCGCAGTGCAGGCCCATCGCCTGACACACACACCGCACGTTGCGTCTGTGGCGAGCAGACCTAGCCTAGTGGCGTTCGGTCCAATCCGGTAGCGCCCGCTCGATCGGTGGCGTCACGAAATGCTTGGTGATACCACGGCGCCGAGTGCCGTATCTTTCCCGTGGTTGGTTAGTGCGTATAGGCCCGTGGCAGGACTCAGATCAAATACCAAGATCTCGTTAAGCGTGTTAAGTACCCTTGAGCATGCCGAGCAGGGTGAGGCCACCTCTTTCCTAAGCGGTCTCAACCTGCCTGTCGCTCCACCTCAAGGTCCACACTCATGGGTGCTCCTCAAGCCGACCGTCTTTAGTCACCACATGTATCATGTATAAGTATATAGTATATACGTGATCACCTCCCAGTGATCACGACCCGATAATATAACTTTGACGAGACGGACAAGAATGTAGGGCCACGGATGGAATACTAGCATCCTATACTAAGCATGTTGGATTGCGGGTAAAGGTAACAACGAGTAGTAACAAGGGCGAGGCTATGCATCGGGGCAGGAATAGCGGAGCGATAACATGCTACACTACTCTAATGCAAGCGGTATAGAGGAGAGTAAGCGATATCTAGTGATCAAGGGGGGCTTGCCTAGTTGCTACGGCAAGAGAGAATTCGTCGACTCCGTGATCGTCTTGGCGGCGGCGGCGTCGGTCTCGAGGTCTAAGCGGAAGAAGAGGGAAGAAACAATGGATATTTAAGAAAGCAGATGCATGACGATGCATGACAAAGCAAAGCGTGATGCTAAGCGTGCCCTAACGCGGTATGTGGTGATACGGTGAAGAAACATCAGGAAAGTATTCCGGTGTTTGTGATTTGAGCGAGGAAGGAGCGGAGGAAAGTTGCGAGTTCGATAGGTAGGGGGTGTGGCGGACGAGCGCAGGTTGCGTGTCCGGAATCGTCTCGTCGTTACGAGCAACTTTCATGTTGAAAATATTTTAATCGATTCTGGTTAAAAGACATGATTTTCTAAAGATTTTATTAATTTACGGAATTTAATTAATTATTTAATTAATTGGAAAATAGATTAATGACATCGACATGATGTCATGCGACATCAGCGATCAACACGAGTTGACTTCGGTCAACCTGACCAGATGGGTCGATGGGACCCACATCATCTCTTTATTTAGATTTAATAAGGGTTTAGGCTAATTTAATTACTATTTAATTAACCTAACTAGTTAATTAAATTAATTAAGCGGATTAATTAACAATTAATTCATTAGATAATTAGTTAATTAATAATTAATTTTATTAAATCATTTTATTTTTATTTATTATTTTATTTCTAATTCTCCTTCTTTTTTAAGCGTTAAGGCGGGCCCGTTGTCATAAACCCATAGGGCCTTGCAGGCGTTGAGTGCGAGAGTGCGATGCAGAAGGAAATATGCCTAGAGGCAATAATAAAGTTATTATTTATTTCCTTATATCATGATAAATGTTTATTATTCATGCTAGAATTGTATAGCAGGAAACATAATACATGTGTGAATATATAGACAAGCAGTATGTCACTAGTATGCCTCTACTTGACTAGCTTGTTAATCAAAGATGGTTATGTTTCCTAACCATGAACAAGGAGTTGTTATTTGATTAACAAGGTCACATCATTAGTTGAATGATCTGATTGACATGACCCATTCCGTTAGCTTAACACTTGATCGTTTAGTATGTTAATGCTTTCTTCATGACCCATACATGTTCACTGTAACTATGAGATTATGCAACTCCGTTTACAGGAGGAACACTTTAGGTACTACCAAGCGTCCTGGCGTGGCTGGGTGATTATAAAGAGTACTACGAGGTGTCTCCAAAGGTACTTGTTGGGTTGGCGTATTTGAGATTAGGTTTTGTCCTCCGATCGTCGGAGAGGTATCTCTAGGCCTTCTCGGTAATACACATCACCTAAGCCTTGCAAGCATTACAACTAATGAGTTAGTTGTGAGATGATGTATTCGGAGCGAGTAAAGAGACTTACGTAGCGAGATTGAACTAGGTATTGGATACAAGCGATCGAATCTCGGGTAAGTAACTATACCGATGACAAAGGGAACAACGTATGTCGTTATGCGGTTTGACCGATAAAGATCTTACGTAGAATATGTAGGAACCAATATGGGCATCAGGTTCCGCTATTGGTTATTAATGAGAATGGTTCTGGTCATGTCTACATAGTTCTCGAACCCGTAGAGGTCCCTTGCAACAACGTTTGATGTGAGTTCATTATGAGTTTATAAGTATTGATGTACGAAGGTTGTTGAGTCCGGATGTGATCACGGACATGACGAGAGTCTCGAAATGGTCGAGACATAAAGATTGATATATTGGAAGCCTATGTTTGGACTTGGAAGGGTTCAGTGAAAGCGAGGAAATTACGGAACAGGGAGTTACGGAACCCCGAAGTATATGGGCCTTCATGGGCCACAAGGAGAAGAGGAAGGGCCGGCCGGTGGGCTGCGCCCCCTCCCCCTCTAGTCCGAATAGGACAAGGAGAGCGCCTCTTCCCTCCCAATCTCCAACTAGGACAAGGGGAGTCCTACTCCGGTGGGAGTAGGACTCCTCGGCCGCCTCCCAAGGCTGGCCGCACCCCCTTGGCTCCTTTATATCTGAGGCAGGGGCACCCCATGACACTAAGTTGATCTCGGATCTTTCCTTGGCCGTGTCGGTGCCCCTTCCACCATATTCCACTTGGTCATATAAATCGCGAGCTTAGTGAAGCCCTGCGCCGGAGAAGTCATATCGTCAGCGGAGCTTAAGCGAAGCCCTGCGTCGAGTGGAGCATCAACATCGTCCTGCGCCCGTCGTCTTGTGGAACTCATCCCGACACTTTCTTTGGATCGGTCGGGGATCGTCATCGAGCTGAGCGTGTGCAGAACTCGGAGGTGCCGTCGTTCGGTGCTTGGATCGGTCGGATCATGAAGGCGTCTGACTACATCAGCAGCGTTGTTATCGCTTCCGCTTTCGGTCTCTGACAGTGCGTGGGCGGACCTCTCCCCTCGTTGCTATGCCATCACCATGGTCTTGCGTGATCGTGGGAAAAATTTTGAAATTACTCGTTCCCCAACACGGTGCCACCCGTTAACGAGGCGAACCAGGCGGCCGCCCTTGATATTGATAGCGATGCCTTGTGGCCGAGGCTGGCGCCGGCTGCGGCGAGAGGGGGCGGGCCTGGCAGGCGTGGCAATGGCATAACAATGACCTGGCGCGGACCGGGAAAGCGTGGCGAGCCAGTGTGGCGGTGGCTTAGCCAGCAGGCGGCAGAGTCGAACAGCAGTCTTGTGGGCGGGGAGAAGTGCAGCGCCGGGCTCGGTCGGTGCGTGGCGACCATGAGGAGCATGGTGACTGGTCGGAACCTGGTCGCCTTGGTCGGACGGGGAAAAGTGGCGATGCTCACTTGCGAGCATGGCGGGGCGTGAACGAGGCCACTTTCGGCGCGAGGTAGGCGAAGAAGCAGGGGTTCTCACCGCGTTGGTGAGCGGCGGCGAGTTGGTGGAGCCTTTGGGGAGGAGGGCAGGGGACACGTCGCCGTCGAGGAGAACGAGGAGGGCGAGGCGGAGAAGCGGCGACAACGACGATTAGCGACAGCGTGCTGGTCGGCTGAGGGAGGCCTTGAGGCGGCGGTGGTGGAGGCGGCGACGGCCAAAATGGCAATGACAGGTCGAAGCGATGCTGTAACAATGACAGGCGGCGAGCTCGGGCGACCGATGGGAGTAGCAGACGGCGAGCAAGCGAGGCGATGGTGGTGGTGCTCGGTGAGGGTGCCGAGGGCAGCGGCGTCGTCGAAGCGATATCGTCGAGGTCGAGGCAAGTCGCCTCGATCCGATTTGGATCGAGGAGTGTGGGGAGAGTGGGGGTGGGGATCGGGTGAGGTTAGGGTTGGGAGGTGGCCTCGTAGGCGGGAAAGTGGCATTTGGGCGGCGGGTGGCTAAGCTGGGCAGTTATTGCCAGAGAGAAGTGCTTCTTTTGTTTTGTTTTGTTTTGTTTTTTCTGTTTTAATTTTATTACCTAATTGTTTTAGTTTTGTAAAACATATAGTTAGCACCTAAATCACTAATAGTATTTATACCACTGCCACAATTATTCTTGTAGTTATAAAGTAGTTTTAATAATTTAATTATTTAAGAGGCGTTTAAATTATTGTTTATTGTTCCTATTATCTAATGCACTTAAACATTGTATGTTAATTTGAATCCACCACCATAATCATCTATGATTTATTTGCTACACCTTGAACATTTTAGATTTGACTTTCTCAAAACTTTTACCGTTTGACTAGATTTTGAATTTGAATTTGAAGCGGTTTGAACTAACACGAGATTAACAGCAGTGTCGTGGTGACATAGCATCATTACGGAGGGTTCTTGTAGCTTGATTACAGGCGTCACAATTCTCCTCCACTACAAGAAATCTAGTCCCAAGATTTAAGAGGTAGTGAAAGGGGAAGGTTTAGTAGCGAATCTAGCGGGTCTTCTCATTACGGCTTGCTCTTCTCGAAGAGACGGTCGATACATTGATGTCTTCATTTCTCCGCTTCAGGTCATCATGATGAAGTCGGCGTCCTTTCTTCGGGATCTCCATCGTACTTACGACGAGTAAAGGGGTATTAGGAAGAGCGGACCTCAACAAAATTGACTATCTGATCGATAACATCGAGGAAGGTGGCGGAAAGTAACTCTCGAATCGAATCTTAAGAAATTATCGAGAGCAAAGTAAGGAGGTAACCTGGAAAGTTTGGCGGGCGAGGCGATCGTTCGATGCTGTAATAGAGGCGTGAAAGGTCAAAACAAGCAGGAATAAGTATTGTGTCGATATCGGACCTGAAGGTGGCTCGTGAATTACATACGAGGTCAGCGTGAGGAACAACCTTGGGAGCAGGGGGTGTAGGAGAGTCGGGTTTCGATCACTGTGGGCTGTGGGTTATGGGCCCACCATGTGGGTTAAGAGTAGGAAGAAGCGATAACGTCTTGCGATCATGTAAACAAGGCATGTCGGAGGATAGCACATCGGTTATGTCGGCAACAACGTCGGTACTAAGGCGAGGGGCGAGCAGAACCATTTTCACCTTTCGTTGAGCGAGGCGGACCAATAGGCAAAGTTCTCATCCATCGGTGGTTACGAAATGTCATCAACAATAGAAAGCAGGGTCTTCTTGTGGCGGTTTGTACACCAAGGTGTTTACATATAGATCACAAGAAGGGTTAAGCAAACCAATGGAAAGGAAAATGATATTCTCAGATTAAGCAGAACAATGGAAAGGAAAATGTGTTTAAACACATATTTGAGGTATATCCTTCCCAAGGACAAGCGAGCATGATATCCATGTCGGGGATATAATGTGAAAACTCTTTAGGTAGGGAGAGAATTTTCATGACATTACCCATACAGCGGTGTTTGGATAATTGAGCAGGAACATTTAGCATTGGGCTTCAAATGATCTTGTTGAAAAGCAGGGTACCATAGACAAGCTTGGTAGCAATGATATGGTGTTTCAATCAAGGGCGGACTACGGATATTGGAAGGATCCATTAGGAACAACTTGTAGGATCGTCTTACAATTTCCTCCGGGAAGAATGGTTATCTTGCAAAGAAATTATAATGATAGGTCCTCCGGCCGGAAGTGCTAGGCATGACATCATGTTACGGGTCATCAAAGGATCAACATCATAACCCTTGGAAAGTTGTCCCAACCATCATATCGGACGAGATTCATATCCAATTGGTGTCATAATACCTCGGACTCGGGGGTCCAAGAGGAAAGGTGCAACATAAATCGGCGAAATGACATTGCAAGATTCTCGGAAATGAACTATGGGGCGGGTTCTGAAGCAATAGTTCATCATTAAACCAAGGAGAGGTTGAGGAGGTGGCTGATGGGCTCGGCGACAATTCATCGAAATTCCAAGCGGATGGATTTCCACAATAATGTGAACAAGAAGATGACACTTGTTGATTGAAATGATATAATGTTGTATGCTCGAGGAAAACATACACCATCAATCGTTAGTTGAAAGGTGCACCCGAATTATGGGCTTAGGTAGCAGGATCAATGTTAGAATGGTGATTTGATAACCAATGGTCTAAGAATGAAATATCGACCATTAACTTCAAAGCAATAGGGTTGATAGAGGTTTTAGAATCCGAACAACATAGTTCACCTGTTGGTATCCCGGTTAGAATCAACACGGGAACCTAGGAATGAATGGAGATGGCGAAGTATCACTACACAAGAACTCTCAAGAGGTGGAACAAATCTCAGAACATTCTTGACATAAAAGATGGTAATACTTCAAGATAAAGAAGAACAAAGGCTGGATAGCAAGGAACTCAAGGTATAACACAAAACACGAACAAGTTTGTGTTGAGCGGAAGAGCAATAAAGTGGTCGATGATAACACCAATCATCGAGGGCAAGGATGGTATTTCTCATCATGATTTCAATTGATCTCTTGGAAGGGCTCGAATGTTGATGATATTCACGACACATTTGTCGCGAGAGTTCATGAAGATGTAATCGATCGGCGGCGACATCAAGTCAAAGTAATGATAAAGTGAAAGGTTATTGGAACCAAAGTGCGTCACAAACTCGAAACCAAGCTTGTTGTTCAAGGCGAAATGATATGGCGATGATGATCGGCGTAAGGTTAGTTCATCGTTGAAAATTGTGCTCGGGAAGAAGGACCGGGTAGCACGATTAAAATTAGCTTCGATAATGATATAGTCGATCAGGCTAGGAATGACATGATCGGTACAAACTTCATATAAAGAAGATTACTAAGAGTTGTTGAACCGTAGTGCGGACTCGGTTCGATTATCGGTGTCTTTAGTGTTTAATAACTTTCGAGCCCGTGAAAAATTGGAATCGATGGGAAGGTAGTACTTGATGAACTCATAAAATTTATGCAGTTCCATGATAATCTCGAGATACGAGGGCAATACTCGATGACAAATCAAAGTAGAGGTTGGATTTGGGGCATTGCTCTGCGAAGACAAGTGCTTAAACTTGCGAGAAATGGTATTTAAAGGAGAACATGGCGGAACCACGATTGCAAAAGGCCATATCGAGATATAAGATGAGCTTATACCAAAGGAATAATTAATTCAAGAGAAGC
This sequence comes from Aegilops longissima, assembly GCA_021605205.1. Lineage (NCBI taxonomy): Eukaryota > Viridiplantae > Streptophyta > Magnoliopsida > Poales > Poaceae > Aegilops > Aegilops longissima. The sequence continues at coordinate 13,244 of JAHIAM010004817.1, forward strand.
TTTAATGATAAGATCTACATCGTGTCCATGGGCATGAACACAAGTTCAAATTCGACTCCACTTCTCAATGTATAACCTTCATTCACTTCTACGCTTTGATAAAGGCATTAGTGTTGAAAGTTTTACAGTGAAATACCGGATGAGTATGACTCGTGAAAACTTCCGAGCTCACACATATAAAGTAAGGCATAGGTTCAACCCGTCGGGTATCATGAAACATATACCACAAGCTTCAATAGTAAATACCACCAGCTCGAAAGCAGATCATGGTTGGTCAATCGGAGGTAGGATTTACCAATGGAGAAAGAACTTCCAAAGTGAGTGAATATGAAGGGCGATGTCGGATGAAATCCAACAATGGATCGAGGCGATCCATAGCGAGCTGATGTGATATCGGTACTCGGAAGGAATGCACGAGCATCATATTATAGAACATTGGAATAATTCGATGCTTAGCTAACAAAGGAATTATGATTTCCAAAACAAAGGATCGAAGCGGGCAGCTCGATCAAGGATGAATAAGTTGGATAGACCGGAGGCAAAATTGACGACAAATAGTTTGGTGAGAACCAGCTCATGTTCAAAATGACGTCGAGCGGAAAGATAATTTAGAAGGGTTGATAGATGATTGTGTGCATTACGCACATGCTGAATCAAAGGATCAAAATAGCGGTGTCAAAAGATACTAGTGAATATTGCTAGTGATATGGGAGCATCCATAATGTAAGCATACAAGTATTTGCGAGCAATAGTTTGAAGAGGATGCTCGGAAGGTCGGATAGTATTTGAGTATCTTATGAAGCATCTGAACAAGCTGGAGATGAGCAGATACTCAAAGTGCGAGGAATTTTCAATAAGGATATTCATGTGGTAAAAGCGCAAGGCGATAAGCTCAAAGGATTATCAAAACAACAACGAGTTTTCGGGGTATCTTGTAATAACAAGACCAGCGGGGATGAAGGTAAGAATAACAAGCGCAAGTAGTTATCCATAAGGGTTCTGGTGGAAGGGAATTGCAAGCGCGATGAACACAAGTTCTCAAGTTAACGTGGAGAGCATCTTCAAGGTCTTACAGTGCGTGGGCGATCATTAGTAATAAGGGGCTCTCGGGTGAAAGTGATAACGAGATCCTAATGTTAGATTTAGTAAACTTCATTTAACCCGAATAGAAGAGATCGAGTCCCGAGTAAAGGTCGAGGGTAAAAGATCCTAATACCACCCAATGGCGGCGTGGGCCCATGGGCGCACAACCATGTTAGTAAAAGTTTTTGCAAGCGTCTAGACTCGACTTGACCAAAAAGTTGGAAGGGGATTCTCGAGGCGATCGACTCACGATACCAACTTGTGGCGCCCCGATTCAATCGTACACTAATCATGCGCAAATGTATGCGATCAAGATCGAGACTCACGGGAAGATATCACAACACAACTCTAAAACATAAATAAGTCATACAAGCATCATAATACAAGCCGGGGGCCTCGAGGGCTCGAATACGGTGCTTTCGATCATAGGCAGTCAGTGAAGCAACAATATCGAATCTGAGACAAGTTAAACAAGTTTGCCTTAAGAAGGCTAGCACAAAGCAGGATCTGAGATCGAAAGAAGCATGCCTCTGCTGAGATCCTCCTAACTACTCACAGTAAGTAAATCCATGGGCTGCTGCGTAGTAGTAAGGCGCCTCCGGTGTAGTAGTCGTCATCGGCGGTGGCATCGCTCTGGGCTCCATCGATCAGTTGCGACAATCGAGTAGTGATAGGGAAAAGGAAACAATGCAGCCGTGAGTACTCATCCAAAGTACTACGTAAGCAAGGAGCTACACTACATATTCATGGATATATGTGTAAAGGGCCATATCGATGGTGAGCTGAGAATGCGAGAATAAGAGGGATAGCTAATCACAGCCGAAGACTACACCACGGCAGCCTCCGTCTTGCAGACATGTAGAAGAGAGTAGGTGAAGTCCTCAAGTAGCATCGTATAGCATAATCCTACCGCGATCTCCTCCTCGTGCATACTGTTGAAAGCGATCTCGGGTTGTATCAACACTTGGAAGGTGTGTTTTATTAAGTATCCGGTTCTAGTTGTCATAAGGTCAGGTACAACTCAAGTCGTCACATTACCGAAGATCACGGCTATTGAATAGATTAACTTCCTGCGAGGGTACAACTTATAACCAACGCTTGATCATTTGGCGGACACACTTTTCTGGGTCATGCCGGCGCGGAAGATCAACATGTAGCCCACCTAGGCATAAGAGAGAGAAGGTGACCGCATGGGTCTAAACCTAAAGCGCCACGAAGTGCAGGCCCCCATACTGAGCACACACACGTTGCGTTGTCTGTGGCGGAAGCAGACCTAGCCTAGTGGCGTTCGGTCCAATCCGGTGCGCGCGCTTCGTCGTGCGTCACGAAATGCTTGGTGATACCACGATGCGAGTGCCCATATCTTTCCCGTGGTTGGTTAGTGCGTATAGGCCGTGGCAGGACTCGGATCAAATACCAAGATCTTGTTAAGCGTGTTAAGTACATGAGCGCGAGCAGGGGCAGGCCCACCTCTCTCCTAAGCGGTCTCAACCTGCCACTGTCGCTCCGCCTCAAAGGTCCACTCATGGGTGCTCCTCAAGCCGACCGTCTTTAGTCACCACATGTATCATGTATAAGTATATAGTATATACCGTGATCACCTCCCAGTGATCACGGCCCGATAATATATACAGAGATGGACAAGAATGTAGGGCCACGGATGGAATACTAGCATCCTATACTAAGCATGTAGGATTGCGGTAAAAGTAACAACTTGATAGTAACAAGGACATGCTATGCATCGGGATAGGAATAGCGGAGCGGTAACATGCTACACTACTCTAATGCAAGCGGTATAGAGGAGAGTAGGCGATATCTGAGTGATCAAGGGGGCTTGCTGGTTGCTCTGCAAGAGAGAAGTCGTCAACTCCGTAGTCGTCTTGAGGCGTGCGTGTCGGTCTCGAGGTCTAAGCGGAAGAAGAGGAAGAAACAATGAATATTTAAGCAAGCAGATGCATGACGATGCATGACAAAGCAAAAGCGTGATGCTAAGCGTGCCCTAACGCGGTATGTGGTGATACCGGTGAAGGAAACATCAGGAAAGTATTCCGGTGTTTAGCGTTTTAAGCGGAAGGCGGAGGAAAGTTGTGAGTTCGATAGGTAGGGGGTGTGGCGGACGAGCGGGTTGCGTATCCGAAATCGTCTCGTCGTTACGAGCAACTTTCATGTTGAAAATATTTTAATCCGATTCTGGTTAAAAGATATGATTTTCTAAAGATTTTATTAATTTACGTAATTTAATTAATTATTTAATTAATTCAGAAAACAGATTAATGATATCAGCATGATGTCATCTTTGACATCAGCAACCAACGAGTTGACTCGGTCAACCTGACGATGGGTCGATGGGACCCACATCATCTATTATTTAGATTTAATAAGGGTTTAGGCTAATTTAATTACTATTTAATTAACCTAACTAGTTAATTAAATTAATTAAACAGATTAATTAACTTAATTAATTAATTAGATAATTAGTTAATTAATAATTAATTTTATTAAATCATTTTATTTTACTTATTATTTTTATTTCTAATTCTTCTTCTTCTTTTTTAAGCGTTAGAGGCGGGCCCCGTTGTCATAAACCCATAGGGCCTTGCGGAGTGTTAGGTGCGAGTGCAGTGCCACCGTTAGCAAGCGAACCAGGCGGCCTTGTGCCTTGTGCCAATGCTTGAGCGATGTGGCGCCATGTTGCATCTGAGAGGGGCAGGCCCGCAGCGTGGCGTGGCCGTGGCTGCTAATGACCACCAGCGCCAGACCGGGAAAGCCTTGGCGAGCAGTGTGGCAGAGGTGTGGCTTAATGGCGGCGAGGTCGAACTGCGCTTCTGTGAGGCGAAGTGCAGCGCCGGCCTTGACCGGGGTGTGGCGACCGCGGGGGGCTTGTGAGGAGCATGTGACAGTGAACACTGGTCTTGTGGTGAGACGGGAAAAGAAGCGGCGATGCTCACTTGCGAGCATGGCGAAGCGTGAAACGAGGCCACTCGGCGCGAGGTAGGCGGGAAGCGGCGGGGTTCTCACTGCGTTGGTGGCGGCGGCGAGCTCGGTGGAGCCTTTGGGGAGGAAGGCGAGGGCAGCGTCGCCGTTGAGAGTAAACGAGAGGGCGAGGAAGAAAGCTCGAGCGGCAGCGGCGATTAGCGACAGCGTGCTGGTCGGCGGCGAGGAGAGCCTTGAGCGGCGGTGGTGGAAACGGCGGCACGAAGCGGCCGGCTGCAATGACGTCGAGCGAAGCGATGCAATGACGAAGCGGCGAGGCGAAGGCGACCGATGGGGGTAGCCAGACGGCGGCGCAGCGATGGCGATGGTGGTGGTCCTCCGGTGAGGCGCCGAGGGACGACAGCGTCGTCGAAGCGATATCGTCGAGGTCGGGGCAAATCGCCTCGATCCGATTTGGATCGAGTGTGGGGAGAGTGGGGAGTGGGGATCGGGTGAGGTTAGGGTTGGGAGGTGGCCTCGTAGGCGGGCGAAGTGGCAGTGGGCGGTCGGTGGCTAATTGGGCAGTTGGCCCATGTGAGAAGTGCTTCTTTTGTTTTGTTTTGTTTTTTCCATTTTAATTTTATTACCTAATTGTTTTAGTTTTGTAAAACATATAGTTAGCACCTAAATCACTAATAGTATTTATACCACTTACAATTATTCTTGTAGTTATAAGAAGTAGTTTTAATAATTTAATTATTTAAGAGCGTTTAAATTATTGTTTCATTGTTGTTCCTATTATCTAATGCACTTAAACATTGTATGTTAATTTGGATCCACCATAATCATCTATGATTTATTTGCTACACCTTGAACATTTTAGATTTGACTTTCTCAAAACTTTTACCGTTTGACTAGATTTTGAATTTGAATTTGAAAGGGTTTCGAACTAACACGAGATTAACAACGGTGTCGTGGTGACATAACATCATTACGGAGGGTTCTTTGTAGCTTGATTACAGGCGTCACAAGACCCAATCCTAAGCATAGCACAAGATCGTGTAGTTCGTTTTGCTAGAGCTTTTCGATGTCAAGTATCTTTTCCTTAGACCATGAGATCATGTAACTCCAGATACCGTAGGAGATCTTTGGGTGTACCAAGCGTCCTAGCGTAGCTGGGTGACTATAAAGGTGAACTACAGGTATCTCGAAAGTGTACATTGGGTTGACACGGATCGAGGCTGGGATTTGTCCTCCGTATTACGGAGAGGTATCGTGGGCCCACTCGGTAATGCATCATCAAAATGAGCTCAAGGTGACCAAGTGTTTGGTCACGGGATCATGCATTCTGATGCGAGTAAAGTGACTTGCGATACGAGATTGAGCGAGGTATTGGGATACGAGCGATCGAATCTCGGGCAAATATACCGATTGACAAAGGGAATTGTATCTGAGGTTGCTTGAATCCTCGACATCGTGGTTCATCGATGAGATCATCGAGGAGCATGTAGAATAACATGGGTATCTAGATCCGCTGTTGGTTATTGACGAGGCGATCTCGATCATATCGCATGTCTCCCGAACCCGTAGGGTCTACACATAAGGTTCGGTGGCGCTAGGGTTGTAGAGATATGAGTATGCAGCAAACGAAAGTTGTTGAGTCGGATGAGATCCGGATGTCACGAGGAGTTCGGAATGGTCGGGAGGTAAAGAATTATATATAGGAAGTGCAGTTTGACCATCGGGAGAGTTTTGGGGTCACGGTATTGTGCAGAGACCACGGAAGGTCTCGAGGGTCCATCGGGTGGGGCCACCTATCCCGGAGGGCCCGTGGGCTGAAGTGGGGAGGACCAGCCTGGTGGGCTGGTGCGCCCTCCCTTAGCCCCTGCGCCTAGGGTTGGAAACCCTAGGGTGAAGCGCCTCCACTGCCTTGGGCACTCCACCCCCTTGGCGCCGTCCCCCTTGGGAGATCTCATCTCGGGCCGCCCCGAGGGCCTATATAAAAGGGGAGGGAGGGCAGCCGCACCTGAAGCCTTGGCCTCCTCTCCCCTGCTACACCTCTCCCTCATGAAGCTCGGTGGCTCTGCGGAACCCTCTGCATCCACCACCACGCCCGTCGTGCTCTTTGGATCTTCTTCAACCTCTCCTCCTCCTTGATGGATCAAGGTGCGGAGGCGTCATCCGCTCCGTGCGTGTGTTGAGCAGCGGTGGTGCTGTCCGTTCGACACTTGGTCATCGGTGATTTGGATCACGGTGAGTCGACTCCCTCAACCCGTTCTCTTGAGCGCTTCCGCTCATGATCTACAAGGTATGTAGATGCACTCCTATCACTCGTTGCTAGATGAACTCATAGATGGATCTTGGTGAAACCATAGGAATTTTTATTTTATGCAACGTTCCCCAACAATCCAACCTTACCCGTATGATAAACAATCACCTTTATTTACTTGCATAACATGGACAGATTCCACTTTACTTTAGTAGTCACAAACTTATCATCATATAACCTTATAAAAAAAGCAGGTTGGCGATGATGGTGTACTGCCATCTTATATCTGAGACCATATGATCTATATCGGCGGATAGGAATCAAACTATGATAATTTTACAAAGATACCGCACCTCTCTCCACATCATCATCTCCATAACCTCATTGCTCAGCAATTAAAAAGGAATAAGTCTCTAGAACAATCTAGCATGCATGGTGGCCGCTGCTGCTTGGCGCAAATCCATCCCCATGCCTCCGCCCATTCAGACCACCGGTCACCACCACGCTCCACTCCTCCTCGCCTTATCTCTCATCTTTCATTTTTTGATGACATTCTCGAGATACCAGTTTTTGATAAAATTCTCGAGATATCATTAGTTTTTACATGGGATTACTCCTACATGGGTCAATCTGCAGTGTTTTGTAAAAAATGCATATTGATGTTCCGTGCAATGCGAGAATCTTGCTTGTAATTATATAGCATAAATCACGAGCAGGAAGTGACATTTTATTGACACAACCATGTTAACATGGCCCACGTAAATCACGAGCAGGAAGGAGAAGAAGCGGGCTGTAGATAGCGTTTTTACCACAATTTCTTAGAAGCGGAGTGCAATAATTGAGTAGTTTTGCAAATTACCATTACTACTACACAAAGCGGTTCAAAACCTATACTCCCTTGCCAGTAGCGCCTTCAGCGTGAAAGCAGTCAGCGTCGCTTTGGGCGTCGATGCGCATTAATGCCCGGCTAAGCGGGCGACCTCTCACTAGCGCCGGCTTTGAAGTGGCGCGACGGTGAAGCGCGCTTCCGGTGCGCGTGACTGCTCAGCGTCGAGACAGCCATAGGACCTGTTTGGATCCATGGGTTAGAGTTAGTTTGAGCTAGTTGGGGCTCAAATAGCCCTAAAGTATCAAGCATGAGGGTTTAAATTGGAGCAAGTTGCACGAACCCACCAAAAAACTATCCCACCAAGAGGTGCTAGCGGAATAGTTCTCATTGGGACCCTTTGAAAAATCACTTTTAGCTCTCCATGAAGTGCATTTATTGTCAATCTAACCTGTCACCCAAACACCTCTTTGGCTACAGATTAGTTCAGGGTTAGTCATGAGTTAGTCTAACCTCTAGCTAAGTTAGAGTATCAAGCAGGGGCAGTATAGGACATGCAAGTTGCTCAAAGCATACTGAGCAAATTAAATGCGTGAAAGGATTTTTCTTTTTGAAAGCGGGCGTGAAAGGAATTTTTTAGAATGCTCTTGGCATGTAGCTAACATGTGATAGCTAACCGACCTCAATAGGCGGTAGAAAGCATGCCCGCCGCACTTTGATAGAGGCGAGGAGGGAGAAGCGTCTGAGGCTGTTGGATTACTAGAGATAGGTGTCATACGGAAGCCAAGAAATATGGTGATAAGCGTGGGTTAGCCATGTACTAGTATGATGTAACTACTTTGGGCTGCCGTGTTTAGTACTCTTCCGGTCCTTTGTGGAGATGATTGGTTAATTTTATATCGCTGAATAATATTAAATATTATGAGTCTGGGCGCTCCACCATGAGGTTCCTTGCTCCACCACGAAATATGTAATGCATTCTGTCGGTTTGTAGGAAAAGTTATCGAAATGTAATGAATTTCATCCGGTTAATTTGAAATTTTCTTTGTTTGCATGAATTTACGTCCGGTTAGTTCATATAGTTGTTGAAAGGTATCACGGGCAGCATTGGATGGCATCCATCGGTGTCCTCGGACGAGATGCGGTGTAAATTTGTGGGCCAGCGTTGGAGATGCCTAACTATCATGCTATAATGCTAACAATCCTCCATTATTTGGCAGGGAACAGTTATCCCTCGATCAAAATTAGATCATGGTGTTTGCACTCCTCCAGCGTCTGATGTAAACTCTTGCTTACATAAAAATGGAGCAAGTGGGCGGCGCCCTGGCTCCTCAAGGCTTGACTGCCCGCTGCATGCATAGCAAGTAGTCCCGCTTATGTGGAGAGAGAGTCATTGACAAAGTCAAGGAGTAATGATGGAGACAATATCTTTCATCAAAATAAACAATGAATACTCGTTGCTCGTCCTCTATATCGGAAAGAATACTTTCATTCGCCCGACATGTGGGGCGTCGACCATCCTAAATCCACTGCCATGCACAAAATTATCTGGTCTACCCGGTGCGTATCTTGAGCCCAACCTTTCCCACGTAAGTTGTTGGACGAAGGAACCATCATGACCGTTGAATTCCGCTTCTTCAAGAAAACTTCTGTACCCATAATCTGCTACCACCTTGAAGGCTGGGCGACCTGTACCACGTCATATCACTAAAACCCACTAGGCCAAACTAGCCGCCTAGGCCATGTATTTTGGAGCGGAGAATGCGTCTACTGCCTTGCTATGATTTTGTGTTGCATGTTCTCCGTACTTTTGCTCGATTTTCCTACCCTATAACCAAATGAGGCCTGAATATATATGGCTGTTATACGATCGATCGCTAAGCCTACAATTTTAGGAGCTAGGGCTGTTGGTCGATCAACGAGGATAAGTATAAGCGTACCACGAGCTCATCAGCTAGCGTTTCTCTTGGTTAGTGTTTTGCAAGTACTATAGCTACATACGGTAGCTAGCCTACTAACACCAAGAATAATCAAACAAGCCTGCTGATATGATAAACAGTTCAAACTTACATCTAAGCATGCCATATATTACATCAAAAGCTGGTGAGGATACATCCGTTTCCATAACTTCGAGAGAGGTTCGCATGATTCATCACATGATTCACTATCAAACAAAAGTAGCAAGATCCGCCCACACAAGGCGGTGCACTAGCCTAAGATGGTTTGATAACACGCATCGTTACGGTAATTAAACACGGGCAATGCAAACTACCACGAAGGATTAAGCGCGACCAACTATTTCTTGTCATCGATCTCTCGGGCAATGACCACAGCACGAGAACAATGGCATGGGAATCGATTTAGGCGATGTCACACGGGGCTGACGCGACATCGGAATCGATCTGCAGGCGATGTCCACAGGATGGACAGCGGTATCGGAATCGATCTCGGCGATGCCAACAGGCCGAGCCCGCGACGCCGGAATCATCAGGACAACCACCGGCACCTGCACAACACTAACATATTAGCAAGCACATTGCAAATAATCAAAAAGCAAGCACATTGCAAATAATGAAAAGCCACAACTATGATAATAAGCCATTAGTTTTTACCTTGTGCAGCTCACCGGGGGATCTCATCCCTCCGGGGGCCATCTCCTCGTCCTCGATGGGGGCCATCACCTTGCCGAGAATCTTGCTTCTCAGCGACTATTTCCTCAAACTCGGTCTTGAGCCTTACATAGGTGGCAATCAGAGCTCCTGGGGTAGGCACGGTGGGGCCCTTGCTGTTCTTCCAACTTCCTTTGAGGAGTTCGTTCGCCAATAGTGCTTGGTTCTTGGAGTTCTTCGTCTCCATGGGTTGGCCTGCCAACATGGTCAACTCGTTGGTCGGTGCTCGCTTCACGGAGATCGTTGTCTCCGATGGGTTGTCATTGACAACTCTTTTCCTAGTGCTCGAGGATCCATCAATGGCTGACAAACAAAAAGCAATCGAAGGAAACCACAATGTAATGAAAACAGGAAAAGAATAGGATGTGAGAATCGGTCGATTGCTTATAAAGAAGATTATTGGAATGAAAATATAGCAGCATAACCGATTAGCCCACCTTTCCTTCGTCGGTAGAGAAGAAAAATGGCAGAAGTGAGTAGCACAGGTGAGGTTTTCTTCAAGAAAGGAAGAAAGGGCTTGAGCAGCGTTCCAATGAAATGATGGTTGCTTCATCCAGTCCAACTTGGAGGCCACCTTACCCTTCTTTGGTAAAGGTGTGGGTTTTGTGATATAATTGGTCATGGCGGCCACACCGGGGTGACAGTGAGTCTCATTGTAGCACCTCGCTGTGATTTGAGTGGATGTACAGCGGTCCCGGATGCTTTGAAATGTCATTAACTTGATTTTAGTCTCTTTAGTATTTGGATCCAAGCATGGATGAGGCTAACAAGTTTTAGTCCACTACTTTTAGTCATGAGACTAAAGCGTATCAAAGCACTCTCTCGAGGCTGGTCATAGTGGGGAGTAACTTAGACTAGTGTCATGCATATGGCAGTGGTGTAGATTACTACCTCCATAGTGCAAAGTAACATAGTAGTAGTTGAAGGAAATATGCCTAGAGGCAATAATAAAGTTATTATTTATTTCCTTATATCATGATAAATGTTTATTATTCATGCTAGAATTGTATTAACGGAAACATAATACATGTGTGAATACATAGACAAGCAGTGTCACTAGTATGCCTCTACTTGACTAGCTCGTTAATCAAAGATGGTTATGTTTCCTAACCATAGACATGAGTTGTCATTTGATTAACGGGATCACATCATTAGGAGAATGATCTGATTGACATGACCCATTCCGTTAGCCTAGCACTTGATCGTTTAGTATGTTGCTATTGCTTTCTTCATGACTTATACATGTTCCTGTAACTATGAGATTATGCAACTCCGTTTACGGAGGAACACTTTGGGTACTACCAAGCGTCTGGCGTAACTGAGTGATTATAAAGAGTACTACAGGTGTCTCAAAGGTACATGTTGGGTTGGCGTATTTCGATATTAGGTTTTGTCCTCCGATTATGGGAGAGGTATCTCTGGGCCTTCTCGGTAATACACATCATATAAGCCTTGCAAGCATTGCAACTAATAAGTTAGTTGCGAGATGATGTATTATGGAGCGAGTAAAGAGACTTGCGATAGCGAGATTGAACTAGGTATTGGATACCGGCGATCGAATCTCGGGCAAGTAACTATACCGATGACAAAGGAACAACGTATGTTGTTATGCGGTTTGACCGATAAAGATCTTACGTAGAATATGTAGGACCAATATGGGCATCAGGTTCCGCTATTGGTTATTGACCAAGAATAGTTCTAGGTCATGTCTACATAGTTCTCGAACCCGTAGATCCTTGCAACAAGGTTTGATGCGGTTATATTATGAGTTTATGAGTTTTGATGTACGAAGGAGTTGAGTCCCGGATGAGATCGGGGACATGGCGAGAGTCTCGAAATGGTCGAGGCGTAAAGATCGATATATTGGATGACTATATTCGGAGTTGGAAAGGTTCGAATGATTGGGTATTTTAGATCTGGGAGAGTTACAGGAATTCGCGGGGAGAAGTATTGGGCCTTATTGGGCCTGAAAGAGGGGCTGCCTAGGGCAGGGCGCGCCCTCAAGGCCTAGTCCGGGTGGACTAGGGAGAGGGCGCATCCCTTCCTTCTCTCCTACTCCAACAAGGAAAGGAGGTCCTACTCCGGTGGGAGTAGGACTCCCCCATGATGCGCCTCCTCCTAGGCGGCCACCTCCTCCTTGCTCCTTTATATCACAGGGGCAGGGGGCACCCATGACACACAAGTTGATCTCGGATCGTTCCTTGCCGTGTGCGGTGCCCCCTCCACCATATTCCACTTGGTCATATCGTCGCGGAGCTTAAGTGAACCCTGCGCGGAGAAGTCATATCGTCGCGGAGCTTAAGCGAAGCCCTGCGTCGAGTGGAGCATCATCATCGTCCTGCGCCCGTCGTCTTGTGGAACTCATCCCGACACTTTGCTGGATCGGTCGGGGATCGTCATCGAGCTGAGCGTGTGCAGAACTTCGGAGGTGCCGTCGTTCGGTGCTTGGATCGGTCGGATCGTGAAGGCGTGCGACTACATCAACAGCGTTGTTATAATGCTTCGCTTCGGTCTCACAGTGCGTGGACGGACCTCTCCCCTCTCGTTGCTATGCCATCACCATGATCTTGCGTGTGCGTAGGAAATTTTTGAAATTACTCGTTCCCCAGCGAGTGGTATCGAGCCAGGTTTTATCGTTGATGTCTTGTGCGAGTAGAACACAAGCGAGTTGTGGGCGATATAAGTCATCTTGCTTACCGGCATGTCATACTTTGGTTGGCGGTATTGTGAGATGAAGCGGCCGGACCGACATTACTGCGTCGCTTCTGCGAGATTGGTTTCACCGCTTGAGCACTAGTTGCTTAAAGGTGACGGCGGGTGTCGGTTTCTCTCACTTTAGTTGAACCGAGTGTAGCTCGCCCGGTCCTTGCCAAAGGTTAAAACAGCACCAACTTGACAAACTATCGTTGTGGTTTTGATGCGTAGGTAAACGGTTCTTGCTCAGCCGTAGCAGCCACGTAAAACTTGCAACAACAAAGTAGAGGGCGTCTAACTTGTTTTGCAGGGAATGTTGTGATGTGATGTGGTCAAGGCGTGATGCTATATTTTATTGTATGAGATGATCATGTTTTGTAACGAGTTATCGACAAGCTGGCAGGAGCCATATGGTTGTCGCTTTATTGTATGAAATGCAAAGCCATGTAATTGCTTTACTTTATCACTAAGCGGTAGCGATAATCGTAGAAGCAATAGTTGGCGAGGCGACAACGATGCTCGATGGAGATCAAGGTATCGCGCCCGATGACAATGGTGATCACGGCGGTGCTTTGGAGATGGAATCACAAGCACAAGATGATGATGACCATATCATATCACTTATATTGATTGCATGTGATGTTTATCCTTTATGCATCTTATCCTGCTTTGATTGGCGGTAGCATTATAAGATGATCTCTCACTAAAAATAATCAAGAGGTGTTCTCCTGGTATGCAACGTTGCTAAAGTTTGTAGTACCCGGACACCGCGTGATGATCGGGTGTGATAAGTTCTCGTCCATCTAGCGGGTGCAAAACAGTTTTTGCACGCGGAATACTCGAGTTAAACTTGGCGAGCCTAGCATATAACGAGATATGGCCTCGGAACACGGAGACCGAAAGGTCAGCGTGAATCATATAGTAGATATGATCAACAAAGTGATGTTCACCATTGAAACTACTCCATCTCACGTGATGATGGGACATGGTTTAGTTGATTTGGATCACGTAATCACTTAGATGACTAGAGATGTCTATCTAAGTGGGAGTTCTTAAGTAATATGATTAATTGAACTTTAATTTATCATGAACTTAGTCTGGTAGTATTTTGCAAATTATGTTGTAGATCAATAGCTCGTTGTTGCTTCCCTATGTTTGTTGCTTTCATATGTTTATTTTAATATGTTCCTAGAAAATTGTATTGAAAAATGTTAGTAGCAATGATGCGGATTGGATCCGTGATCGAGGTTTATCCTCATTGCTGCCTGGAAGAATTATGTCCTTAATGCACGCTAGGTGACAGACCTATTGCAGGAGCAAATGTAGGCGTTATGAGCGTTTGGCTAGCTCAATATGATGACTACTTGATAGTTTAGTGCACCATACTTAACGGCTTAGAATCGGGACTTCAAAGGCGTTTTGAGCGTCATGGACCATATGAGATGTTCCAGGAATTGAAGTTAATATCTCAAGCAAATACCGAGTTGAGAGATATGAAGTCTCCAACAAGTTCTATAGCTAAAAGATGGAGGAGAATCGCTCAACTAGTGAGCATGTGCTCAGATTATGCAGGTATTTCAATCGCTTGAATCAAGTGGGAGTTAATCTTCGGATAAGATAGTGATTGACAGAATTCTCTAGTCACCATCACTAAGTTACTAGAACTCCGTGATGAACTATAGTATGCAAGGGATGACGAAAAGATTCCCGAGCTCTTCGTGATGTTGAAATCGGCGAAGGTAGAAATTAAGAAAAACATCAAGTGTTGATGGTTGACAAGACCACTAGTCTCAAGGAAAGGACAAAGGAAGAAGGGAACTTCAAGAAGAGCGGCAAGCAAGTTGCTGCTCGGTGAAGAAGCCCAAATCTGGACCTAAGCACGAGACTAAGTGCTTTGCTGCAATGGAACTGGTCCTTTGGGCGGAAATTCCCTGAATATTTGGTGGATAAGAAGGATGGCAAAGTGAACAAGAGTATATTTGATATACAGGTTATTGATGTGTACCTTACTAGTGTTTATAGTAGCCCCAGTATTTGATACTCGTTAGGTTTCTAAGATTAGTAACTTCGAAGCAGGAGTTCTGAATAAGCGAGACTAGTTGAAGGGAAGTAGCGATGAGTGTTGGAAGTAGTTCCAAGATTGATATGATCATCATCGCACTCCCTATACTTTGGGATTAGTGTTAAACCTAAATAAATGTTATTTGGCGTTTGCGTTGAGCATGAATATGATTTGATCATGTTTATTGCAATCTGACTATTCATTTAAAGTCAGAGAATAATTGTTGTTACATTTACATGAATAAAACCTTCAATGGTCATACACCCAATGCAAATAGTTTATTGGATCTCGATCGTAGTGATACACATATTCATAATATTGATGCCAAAAGATGCAAAGTTAATAATGATAGTGCAACTTATTTGTGCACTTTGCCGTTTGAGTCATATCGGTATAAAGCGCATGAAGAAACTCCATAAAGATGGATTTTGGAATCACTTGGTTATGAATCATTTGATGCTTACGAACCGTGCCTTTTGGGCAAGATGACTAAAACTCCGTTCTCGGAACAATGGAACAAACTCTTGGCTTGTTGGAAATAAATATATATACCGATGTATGCGATCCAATGAGTGTTGATGCTCGTGGCAAGTATCGTTATTTTCTGACCTTCACAAGATGATTTGAGTAGATATGGGTATATCTACTTGATGAAACATAAGTCTGAAATAGTTGAAAGGTTCAAGAATTTCAGAGTGAAGTGGAAAATCATCGTAACAAGAAAATAAAGTTTCTGCGATCTGATCGTGGAGATGAATATTTGAGTTCTGAGTTTGGTCTTAAATTAAAACAATGTGGAATAGTTTCACAGCTCCGCCATGGAACAGCACAACGTTATGGTGTGTTGAGCGTCGTAACCGCACTTTATTGGATATGGTGCGATCTATGATGTCTCTTATTGATTTACCATTATCGTTTTGGGGCTATGCATTAGAGACAACTGCATTCACGTTAAAGGGCACCATCTAAATCCGTTGAGGCGACACTATATGAACTGTGGTTTAGCAAGAAACCCAAGTTGTCGTTTCTTAAAGTTTGGAGACTCGATGCTTATGTGAAAAAGTTTCATCTGATAAGCTCGAACCCAAATCGGAGAATGCGTCTTCATAGAATACCCAAAGGTAACTATTGGGTACACCTTCTATCACAAATTCGAAGGCAAGTTATTCGTTGCTAAGATGGATCCTTTCTAGAGAAGAAGTTTCTCTCGAAAGAAGTGAGTGGGAGGAAAGTAGAACTTGATGAGGTAATTGTACCTTCTCCCTTATTGGAAAGTAGTTCATCACGAAATCAGTTCGGTGATTCCTACACCAATTAGTGAGGAAGTTAATGATGATGATCATGAAACTTCAGATCAAGTTGCTACCAAACCTCGTAGGTCTTCGAGTAAGATCCGCACTAGAGTGAATGCGGTAATCATGTTCGGAAGTCATGTTACTAGACCATGATGAACCTACGAACTATGAGAAGCGATGATGAGCCCAGATTCATGAAATGGCTTGAGGCCATAAAATCTGAGATCGATCCATGTATGAGAACAAAGTATGGACTTTGATTGACTTGCTCGATGATCAGCAAGCCATGTTAAATAAATGGATCTTCAAGAGGAAGACAGATGCTGATAGTAGTGTTACTATCTACAAAGCTAGACTTGTCGAAAAAGGTTTTAGACAAAGTTCAAGATGTTGAATACAATGAGATTTTCTCACTTGTATCGATGCTTAAAAGTCTGTCGAATCATGTTGCAATTGCCACATTTATGAAATCTGGCAAATGGATGTCAAAACTGCATTCCTTAATGGTTTTCTTAAAGAAGAGTTGTATATGATGCAACCAGAAGATTTTGTCAATCCTAAAGGTGCTAACAAAATGTGCAAGCTCCGGCGATCCATCAATGGACTGGTGCAAGCATCTCGGAGTTGGAATATACGCTTTGATGTGTTGATCAAAGCATATGATTTTATCTGAGACTTTTGGAAGGCTGTATTTACAAGAAAGTGAGTGGGAGTACTACAGCCTTTACGATAAGTATATGTGAATGACATATTGTTGATGGAAATAATGTAGAATTATTACGCAAAGCATAAAGGAGTTTGAAAGGAGTTTTTCAAAGAAAGACCTCGGTGAAGCTGCTTACATATTAAGCATCAAGATCTATAGAGATAGATCAAGGCGGCTTGATATGTTTTCAATGAATACATACCTTGACAAGATTTTGAAGTAGTTCAAAATGGAGCAGTCAAAGAAAGAGTTCTTGCACGTGTTACAAGGTGTGAGATTGAGTAAGACTCAAAACCCGACCACGGCGAGAAGATAGAAAGAGAATGAAAGTCATTCCTATGCATCAGCCATAGGTTCTATAAAGTATGTCATGCTATGTACCAGATCTATTGCATACCCTACCACTAAGCTTGGCAAGGGGTGCAATAGTGATCTAGGAAGTAGATCAATGGACAGCGGTCAAAATTATCCTTAGTTGAATAAGGATATGTTTCTCGATTATGGAAGTGAAAAAGGTTAGGTCGTAAAGGGTTACGTCGATGCAAGTTTTAACACTAATCTAGATGACTCGAGTCTCAATCTGGATACATATTGAAAGTGGGAGCAATTAGCTAGAGTAGCTCAAATGCGAGCATTGTAGACATAGAAATTTGCAAAATACTTACGGCTCTGAATGTGATAGACCCGTTGACTAAAATTATCTCACAAGCAAAACATGATCACACCTTAGTACTCTTTGGGTGTTAATCACATAGCGATGTGAACTAGATTCTGACTCTAGTAAACCCTTTGGGTGTTGGTCACATGTCGATGTGAACTATGGGTGTTAACCACATATAGATGTGAACTATTGATGTTAAATCACATGGCGATGTGAACTAGATTATTGACTCTAGTGCAAGTGGGAGCTGAAGGAAATATGCCTAGAGGCAATAATAAAGTTATTATTTATTTCCTTATATCATGATAAATGTTTATTATTCATGCTAGAATTGTATTAACGGAAACATAATACATGTGTGAATACATAGACAAGCAGTGTCACTAGTATGCCTCTACTTGACTAGCTCGTTAATCAAAGATGGTTATGTTTCCTAACCATAGACATGAGTTGTCATTTGATTAACAGGATCACATCATTAGGAGAATGATCTGATTGACATGACCCATTCCGTTAGCCTAGCACTTGATCGTTTAGTATGTTGCTATTGCTTTCTTCATGACTTATACATGTTCCTGTAACTATGAGATTATGCAACTCCGTTTACGGAGGAACACTTTGGGTACTACCAAGCGTCACAGCGTGGCGGGTGATTATAAAGGTACTACAGGTGTCTCCAAGGTACATGTTGGGTTGGCGTATTTGAGATTAGGTTTTGTCACTCCGATTGTCGGAGAGGTATCTCTGGGCCTTCTCGGTAATACACATCATATAAGCCTTGCAAGCATTGCAACTAATAAGTTAGTTGCGAGATGATGTATTATGGAGCGAGTAAAGAGACTTGCGATAGCGAGATTGAACTAGGTATTGGATACCGACGATCGAATCTCGGGCAAATGTATACCGATGACAAAGGAACAACGATATGTTGTTATGCGGTTTGACCGATAAAGATCTTACGTAGAATATGTAGGAGCCAATATGGGCATCCAGGTTCCGCTATTGGTTATTGACCAAGAATAGTTCTAGGTCATGTCTACATAGTTCTCGAACCCGTAGGAATCCATGCAACAAGGTTTCGATGGCGGTTATATTATGAGTTTATGAGTTTTGATGTACGAAGGAGTTGAGTCCCGGATGAGATCGGGGACATGGCGAGAGTCTCGAAATGGTCGAGGCGTAAAGATCGATATATTGGATGACTATATTCGGAGTTGGAAGGTTCGAATGATTGGTATTTTGAGATCTGGGAGAGTTACGGGAATTCGCGGGGAGAAGTATTGGGCCTTATTGGGCCTGCAGAAAAGAGAGGGGCTGCCTAGGGCAGGCGCGCGCCCTCAAGGCCTAGTCCGGGTGGACTAGGGAGAGGGCCGCATCCCTTCCTTCTCTCCTACTCCAACAAGGAAGGAGAGTCCTACTCGGTGGGAGTAGGACTCCCCCTAATCGCGCCTCCTCCTAGGCCACCTCCTCCTTGCTCCTTTATATCTGAGGCAGGGGCACCCCATGACACACAAGTTGATCTCGGATCGTTCCTTAGCCGTGTGCGGTGCCCCTCCACCATATTCCGCCCGGTCATATCGTCGGCGGGCTTAAGAAAAGCCCTGCGTCAGTGGAGCATCATCATCGTCCTGCCGCCCGTCGTCTTGTGGAACTCATCCCGACACTTTGCTGGATCGGTCCGGGGATCGTCATCGAGCTGAGCGTGTGCGAGAACTTCGGAGGTGCCGTCGTTGGTGCTTGGATCGGTCGGATCGTGAAGGCGTCGACTACATCAACAGCGTTGTTATAGCGCTTCGCTTACGGTCTCACAGTGCGTGGGCGAGACCTCTCCCTCTCGTTGCTATGCCATCACCATGATCTTGCGTGTGCGTAGGAAATTTTTGAAATTACTCGTTCCCCAACAGATAGTATCATAGATTGCTTCATTTATTATCTCATAGACTCATTTTGCCTCGGAAGCGCTATATTACGGTAACATATTATGTTACCACAAGCACCTCTTTCCTCATTAAATACTTGCCACATAAGCAAAATTGTCTTGGGATGTGTTAAGATTACTACCTAAGTTACTCCCACTATGGCTAGCCTCAATATTGTGCACCTTGACCAAAGCGGAGAGGAAAGCAGAGAACTACATAATTAATGCATGAGTTTAATTAGGGTAGTTTTGTAAAAGTCTGAGATACATTCCTCCAATCATAAAATGCCTTGGTTCATGAGATTTGAGATTTGAGCCCTATAAAGCTGGAGGGAGGAAGTCTGCTGCGGTGTAGTCTAGTCACTTGTTTTTTTTAGCGAAGTCTAGTCACTTGTTGAAATCTCTAGAAAGGCAAATACTCCTTTCCGGTTTACAGGTCTATACTACTCCCTCCGTCTAGGTGTGTAAGTCATCTTACAAAACCAAATAGTCCCATAACACTTAGTAGCGGTGCATTAACTTCTACCTTGTTTCTTGTTTCTTGACATCGTATCAACCAATAAGAGATGAGAGGTGTGCATGCTTTTAATGACTTGCAATGGCTAGTTCATTGCATGGAATGCTATTAATTAACAAATAAACATTGGTGACCCCGGGAGAAGCGGTGCTAAGCACTGTGGACCTATCAGGAATGAGTATCAACCAATGGATAATGGAGTTTAATTGTTAAACAATAGCAATTTTGTCTCATGCAAGAGCCTGGCTAGTACTCAAGGAACCGCTGCGTGAGCATTACGCAGCTGCCACGTTCGGTTTGCACCAGCTCTTCGCCTCTTGAGAAGGCGAACAATGATGTTACCCTACTTCTGATGTCGAACCTGCTGCATGTCCGTCCACCTCGTGCGGGAGGGATGGCGTGTGGCGAAAGCTTGTACTCTGCTCTGCCTTTGCGTCCATGACAGGTGGGCCCAACAGGTGGTTGGCCCACATCATGCAACAAGCGAGTGCGATAAGCGCCGGAGCTCGATCCAGCAGGGGAGAAGGCGTCGTAGTAATCAAATTTCTCGGGCTTGTGCGAGTTGTGCGACACATCAAAGCACTGCATTCGATAAAACTCTTTTCAGATTTCAAATGGGCTGCCTTCATTATGTAGGAGTAGACATATTCCTTCATATGTACTCCCTCCGTTCCAAAATATAAGTCTTTTAGAGATTTCACTATGGCTGGAGTACATACTGAAATAAAATAAGTGAATCTACACTCTAAAATATGTCTATATACATCGTATGTAGTTTGTAGTGGAATCCCTAAAAGACTTACATTTAGGAATGGAGGAGTAGTCACTTGTTGCAATCTCTAAAAGACTTATATTTGGAAGCGGAGGAGTACAAGCGCATGCATGCATGCCGTGACTTTCCTTTGATACTTTCATGTGTTGATTTGATGCACCTTGCCAAATTTTGACTATAAATTTAACTAACAAAATTTTCATGCATGTCACAAAAAATCAGGGCTGTTTGGATTGTGACTATGTTTGTCTTATGTTGCCACATTATTTTCCCACACTTGCCACACTTGCCTAACCTGAGTTGCTCAAATTGTTAGACACACTTTGGCTTGCCTAAGGGAATCTTGCCACAATTTTGTGTCTATAACATGTGGGGTTCTTGCTAATAAAAATTCTTGTCTTAGGTGTGTCTAATAAAAAGACTTATATTTAGGAGCGGAGGGAGTAGAAAATATAAATAATAATGCATGTTAGGGCAACCCCGTTTCCGCTAATTTTAGCCATGGGCTTGTTCACAATTTTACGAGGGGTGGTTGTTCATTTAATGGAGGACTTGTAGCACTACCGGACTTGAGCGATACAAAGTGCGACACGGCACCGTTACACCACTTGGAACAAGCGGGTAGCTATCTCAAAAACAATCAACAACTAAAAAACATGACACGGCATGTAGTATAGTACACAATTTTAAGCGATGTTTTGATGGAGTGAAAAGGAAAACTACCCCACTACTTATATATAGGCGGAGCCTCCGCTTGCTTGCTAGGGCTGCTCTATTCACACTCTCATCCTCTCGGATCTAAACAAGATAGGGTAGTAACCTGTCTTTCTCCTTCAAAAACACGGCTTTCTATCCTCACCGTTGGTTACAGATTGGACGTATCCCCTCCGCGGTGAAGGGGAGGAGGGAAGCGTTTGGGCCATCGTCGACAGCGAGGAGAGACCCACTGCCAGCCGCACCATTATCTCGGCGGCCTTGGCAGGGAGGTCCTCCGATCCCTTAAATGCGTTGCTGTAGGCGGATCCGGCCTCCGCCGCCCACCTATCCACATCTCGGCGACCTTGGGTATATCTTCGTTGAAACCGCCTTAGCTCTACTTCCATTCGCTATGTCACTGCATGTGCATCATTTTCAACCTCTCAGCCCCTCTCGATCGGATGGTCCAACGTCACCTATTTTTTCTTACATTGTTAGAGGTAAAGCTACTTCATGGAGTCGAATCTTGTACTCCCTCCGTCAGAAAATACTTGTCATTGAAATAAAGTGGGGGTGGGGAATTTAGTATGTACATCGGACTTGGTACAAACAGGAAGGAAAGGGGATGAAAGTAATACAGTTGGTCATCAACGGCCTCTTGGTGAAAAAGGAAATATAGGGTAATGCTGTACACGGTGGTATGACCAGGACTAGATTTGCTATCCACACATAGGAGTAGGTGGCTAGAGTGAACAAAAATGGGACCAACCGGATATGTTTCTTGGATGTTTGTTTCTCGGGGCAACAAACTATGAATCACCACTTTATGCCCCTGTTTACATTACATCGTCTTTGTCTTCTGGTGCACCTTGTCCCATGCCCTTATACCAAATATTTAGGCTCGATTAGGAATAAAGGGCGAGAAAACATAGGTCTTGATGAAGATAGAGGAATAGGAAAGGAATGTAGGTATAAAACTATGGAACAGCGAACAGGAGAAACTCTCAAGAGAATGTGTTAGGATGGACTACTGAAATGTACAGATTTGTTTTTTAGAGTAGCATGCTTGGCAGTATGAGATGATGTTTGTTTCTTCACTGCCTGTGACTACTCTTGTCCTCACCTCACGTACCACACATAGATTGATTTTTTATTCCGGCAAACACAACACACAACTTTGTCTAATGCATGGCGGCGCTTTGCCTCGGGCTTCGCCAAAAAAAATGAGCAGCGTGGATGTTTCTAATCCGATGGAATCAGTACTACGGACTAGCTTTCCTATGAAACACTATTCACCTTTCCGTGTTTGAGCGGTTGGAAGGAAAGAATACGGTAGGAAATGTGTTCCTCTGAAAATCCTGCACCAAACACTGTGAATCGAGCATGGCCTTAGCTGTTCTTAATATAATGTCCCTGGTAAAAATGAAGCCATGCCACTGTTTTTGCCTGTAATTGTTTGAGACTCGACAAGTTTAGACAAATGTTTTTGCCTGTAATTGTTTGAGACTCATTTGTTTCCTCTGTGCCTTTTGTGCAAGCAGGATATCAATTCACACAGTTCTTTGTTGTGACCTTTGGTGCACTGCACAAAACTCTTCTTAAAAAAGTGACTTTTGTCTGTTTAAGCTGGAATGTCGAGATGGAGCAGTTGGTTCATTTTGGTGGAACTGCACAAAGGAGATCTGTGTTCCAATCCTCATCATCCATATTAGGCGCAATAACCTTCCTTCTTGCACAAAACTCTTCTTAAAAAAGTGACTTTTGTCTTTGTTTAACTGGAATGTCGGATGGAGCAGTTGGTTCATTTGGTGGAACTGCACAAGGGAGATCGTGTTCCAATCCTCATCATCCATATTAGGCGCAATAACCTTCCTTTAGGTAAGAATGATATTTAATGCATGTGTTCATCTCTATTTTCCGACTGCCATGAGAAAATAATGCTGTTTTTACTAGTACACTTGTACTCCCTCATGACAAAACCAATTCTGAATTAGAAGGCCAATCATGTACTTGGTTTCACCAAGCTGGTGAGGAAAAGAGAAACATAGCATGAAGAGGAAGAAGAAGAATAAGCAGATTGCCAAAGCGATCTTGCTGAAGCGGAGGCCTCGATCGAGGCTATTCAAGGGCTTGACAGCGACTACTACATGTGAGGCGATCCTCGAGAGGCCCTTTCACTTCTGTCTCACTTAATTAATTAGGAGCACTTAAGTACCACTAATTTATTAATGCCTAATTTTCCTGTTGGAGTTAAACAAATCTTTAGTAGGACCCTATGCTGAATCATGTACGTGTGAATATTTGTCTATGGAGGTGAATCATGTGGTGGAGCAGGGAGGGAATATTATTAGTGTCATGACATAATAGTGCTATTGTTTTGCATGTCAATTTATTGCCATTGGTTCAATGAGGCAATGTTTTGCGTCTTGATAATCTTTCAATATAATCTCAGCACTGGTAAACAAGAGTGATTTCAACCATACATTTGAAGTGCACAAAAATATATACTATTGTGTGATTCCAGTGAGTGCTTTATCATCTCTTATGGGACTACATGAATAAGCTTTTTTCTCAGGTTGGTGTGGACCTAAGGCCTTCATCCATATTAGTTTCTTGTCATCTCTATTTGTATCGTACTCTTGTCATGAAACTCCTTTATCTTTGCACTTTTAAGTTTTGCAACCTATGATAAATGGCAATGCTTTGAGTGTTGAGTTGAGCTAATTGGCACTGATTAAATAAACTAATACCTCTCTTTAAGCAAGACAACTATGTTGCTAACTTTACCCATTAAGATAATGAGGGTGCTTCTATTTGTTAGTGTATGTTTCATCAACTAGTTCCACTATTACAGTAATCTCACTCTCTCAATATATGTGCTTATGAGGATGCTCGATTTTGGTGGGGCGCACAAAAACTTTGGGTGCTTCATTGCCTCGAAAACTTCCGTCCTTTCTGTCGATCGCTAATATCAAGCTTGCTTTCTTCCTTT
>JAHIAM010004818.1:0-60208 GCA_021605205.1 Aegilops longissima
CATTATCATTTATTTTCTCTAACACCTTAAATGGACCATCAAGACGTGGCATTAGCTTTGATTTGCGCAAATTAGGAAACCTATCCTTACATAAATGTAACCAAACAAGATCTCCGGTGCAAAGACAACATGTTTTCTACCCTTATCTCCAGCAAGTTTATATTTAGCATTCATACGCTCAATGTTTTCCTTAGTTATCTCATGCACTTTTAAAATCAATTCAGCACGTTCTTTAGCATCAAAATTAACCTTCTCCGAAGATGGAAGAGGCAACAAATCAATAGGTGCACGAGGTAGGAAGCCATACACAATTTCAAAAGGCACATCTTAGTAGTAGAATGCAATGAGCGATTATAAGCAAATTCAATATGAGGCAAGCATTCTTCCCACATTTTCTTATTATTCTTCAAAACAGCCCTAAGCATAGTAGACAATGTTCTATTGACTACTTCAGTTTATCCATCAGTTTGGGGGTGACAAGTAGTACTAAAAGCAGTTTAGTCCCCAACTTAGCCCATAAACATCTCCAAAAGTGGCTAAGAAATTTAGTATCACGATCTGAAACAATAGTATTTGGCACACCATGCAAGCGAATAATTTCACGAAAGAACAAATCAGCAACATTAACAGACATCATCGCTTTTATGACATGGTATAAAGTGTGCCATTTTGAGAATCTATCCACGACAACAAATATGCTATCCCTCCCTTCTTTGTTCGAGGTAAACCTAAAACAAAGTCCATAGATATATCCTCCCAAGGAACACTAGGCACGAGCAAAGGCATATATAAACCATGAGGATTGAGTCGTGACTTAGCTTTTTGACATGTAGTGCAGCGAGCAACAAAGCGCTCAACATCCCGTCTCATCTTTGGCCAAAAGAAATGTGTAGCAAGTATATCCTCCGTCTTCTTGGCGCCAAAGTGTCCCATTAATCCTCCTCCATCGCCTCCTGCAACAACAAAAGGCGAACAGAGCTAGCAGGAATGCATAGCTTGTTAGCACGGAACACAAAACCATCATTAATAACGAACTTGTTCCATGTTCTTCCTTCTTTACAATTCTGCATTACATCTTTAAAATCAGCATCATGCACATATTGATCTTTGATGGTCTCCAAAGCAAATATTTTGAAGTCAAGTTGTGAAAGCATAGTATAGCGACGAGACAAAGCATCAACAATAACATTTTCTTTACCCTTCTTGTGTTTAATGACATAAGGAAAGTCTCAATGAATTCAACCCATTTAGCATGTCTACGATTCAGTTTAGCTTGACTTTTAATATGTTTCAAAGATTCATGATCAGAATGTATAACAAATTCTTTGGGCCATAAATAATGTTGCCATGTCTCTAAAGTCCGAACAAGAGCATATAATTCTTTGTCATAAGTAGAATAGTTCAGACTAGGCCCCTCAATTTTTTAGAAAAGTATGCAACAGGTTTGCCATCTTGTAATAACACACCTCCTAATCCAATTCCACTAGCATCACATTCAAGCTCAAAAGTCTTATTAAAGTCAGGAAGTTGGAGTAAAGGGCATGTGTCAACTTATCTTTCAATACCGTGAAGGCTTCTTCATGCGGTACCCCAAACAAAAGGCACATCCTTCTTTGTAAGCTCATTGAGAGGTGCAGCAATGGTGCTAAAGTCTCTCACAAAGCGCCTATAGAAACCAGCGAGTCCAAGAAAACTCCTCACTTGTGTGACCGTTTTGGGCTGCGGCCAACTCTCAATAGCTTCAATCTTGGCTTTATCAACTTCAATTCCTGTGGAGTAACAACATAGCCAAGAAAAGATACTCGATTCGGTGCAAAAGGTGCACTTCCCAAGGTTACCAAACAAGCGTGCATCACGTAGAGCATTAAAAACAGCACATAAATGTTCCAAATGTTCTTCCAAAGATTTGCTATAAATCAGTATATCATCAAAGTAAACTACCACAAATCGTCCAATGAAAGCACGTAAAACTTAGTTCATTAATCTCATGAAAGTACTAGGTGCATTAGTTAACCCAAAAGGCATGACTAACCACTCATATAATCCAAACTTAGTTTTAAATGCTGTTTTCCATTCATCTCCCAATTTCATACGAATTTGATGGTATCCACTCATAAATCAACTTTGGAGAATATTTAGAGCCACTTAATTCATCAAGCATATCATCTAGCCTAGGAATAGGATGGCGATAACGAATAGTAATATTATTAATGCCTCTACAATCAACACACATCTGTGACGTACCATCCTTTTTAGGCACTAGTATAATAGGAACAGCACAAGGACTAAGAGATTCGCGTATATAACCTTTGTCGAGCAGCTCCTGTACTTGGCGCATAATCTCCTTCGTCTCCTCTGGATTGGTGCGGTATGGTGCACGGTTGGGTAGCGATGCACGGGAATTAAGTCAATTTGATGCTCAATCCCTCGAATAGGTGGTAATCCGGTGGCACGTCTTGTGGGAAGGCGTCGCGAACTCTGCAAAATGTTAGTGACAGCGGGGGCAAAGAGGAAAACACGTCCTCGAATGAAAATAATGCCTCTTTGCACACAAAAGCATAGCAAACAGATTTGCTAGAATCTAGCTCATCAATATCAGATTTGGTGGCAAATAAACATGCACTTTTCAGTTTAATTTCAGAAGCAACATTAGATGGTTTATTATTAGGCTTCATTTGTTGCTCAAATTCTTTTGCCACAATCTGATTTTCACTCTTATTTTTCTCCTATTTTGCTTTATTAGCTCTATTAATATCATCTTTCAAAATGGAATCAGAGTCATAGGAAGCAAAGTAATATTTTTATCCTTGTGAACAAGAGTATCTGATTGTTTCTACCATGGTGTACAGAAATTTTATCAAATTGCCATGGTCTACCAAGTAATAAGGAACATGCTTGCATAGGTACCACATCACAATCAACATAATCAGCATATGTAGAGATACTAAAATGCACACGAACAGTGCGTGTTACCTTAACCTTGCCGCTGTTGTTGAACCATTGGATGTAGTAAGGATGTGGATGTGGTCTTGTGGTGAGAAAGCTTCTCCACCATATCCATGCTAGCCAAGTTGTTGCAGCTCCCTCCATCTATGATGGCCTTGAATAGAACGTTCCTTCACAACTCCTTTGTATGGAACAAGTTATGCCTCTGATTTTGCTCAGCTTGTGTAACCTGCACACTCAAAACACGTTGAGCAACTAAACATTCATACACAAGATCATCAGCAGCCATGTATTGCGTCTCAAAATCAGAATCATCTCCACCGTGTTCTTCATGTGTAATAAGAGCCAAAGTCTCTTCATCATAGTCACTAGCAGACTCATACCCACCATCCTCGGTAGCAATCATCACACGCTGAGATTGGCATTCTCTCATAAAATGTCCTCTTCCCTTACAACGACGACAAATAATATCACTTGTGTGCCCTGTTGGCGCCATGGAAGAAGAAGAGCTCTGTGTAGGCCCAGCGGTGTGCTCTTGGCGGATAGTGGTGGTTGTGCACTGCTTTCTTGTATCACGGTTGGAGGTGGCGTCGACGGAGGTGCGGTGTAGTAGAGCGTGTGGAAGTAGATGATGCACGTGGTGTCCATGATGAAGGTCGACCTGCAGAAAAGTTAGTCGGCGCCAGCGCTGTCGATCCTGCACTTCACGTTCAGCTTTACAAGCAAGATGGAATAATCGAGTGATATTATTATAATCCTTGTAGTCTAGAATGGTTTGAATCTCTCTATTTAATCCACCCAGAAAGCGTGCAAGCATAGCTTCATTCTCCTCAACAATACCACATCTAATCAAGCCAGTTTGTAATTCGATAATATTCTTCTACGAATTTTTCCTTGTCTTAAGCGCTGCAATTTTGAAGTAATTCACGCTGATAATATGGTGGAACCCAACGAGTACGCATAGCAGTTTTCAAAGCAGCCCAAGTAGCTGGAGCAGGATATAATCTACAATGTTCAGACCACCAAACACATGCAAAGCTAGTGAAAGCACAAACAGCAGCAGGAACACGTCTCTCCTCAGGATATTGTAAACATGTAAATCGTTGTTCAGTTTCTAACTCCCAAGTAAGATATATATCAGGAATATATCTACCCTCAAATGGTGGAATATTCAATTTCAGTTTAGGGAGATGGTCATGATCTCGTCTCGGAAGGGAGCCCGAACATTGCCATTGTTTGCATGTGGGCGACACTGGTGGTTGTGGTGCTGGTGGTTGCACGTAGTTCGATGTTGATCAACCTCATCCTCGTAAGCTCTCACATAATCATCCTCCCCTTGCAGCAGCAGGAGCCCTGAAGTATCAACAGCAGCACCGGCAGCTTGGCGGTGAAGAGGGACACGGGAAGCTCGGCGGAGGGCTGTTTAGCGATGTGGAGGTAGTCCTTGTTGTTGTAGTAGAGGTGCGTTAGGTGCAGCGGTGGTGGTGGTGGTAGGCGCGCGAGCAATTCATTAAACCTGTTATCGAGCTTTGTTTCGAACGCCTTCTCAATGCCATCTATCTTCTCCATGGCCTCTTCAAATGATGAGGACATCAATACCATTGTTACACCCACAGCCCCTACTGCTACATATACTGGACCAATTACTAGAGCTCGCGCACGCCAATTAAATTATCAGGTACTTTCGTTTCTTGGTAATGATTCTAATGTTCATGAGAATATGATGCTGCCTAAATTGGATACATTTGTTTTGCTTACAAATGAAGGCCCTAGCTTGGAGAAGGATGGACATTGGAGCAAGAACAAGCATGGAGATAATGCCATGCATAAGGGAACAAACGGAGTTACAAGTGATGATTTCAGGACTTTGAAGCCACCATAATGGGTGCATGAAGCCTTGGACGAAATATACAAGATGCTACTTCATAAATGTCGTCCGAGGCTATTCTAGGTGCTGCGTCACCTTATTAGTGGGCCAGGCCCATGTAATTTCGAAATACTTAAGTATAGGCTGTTTTTAGAGTCCGTATGTGTGGGGAAACAAGAGTTAGGGTTGATTTCGGACCCCTCCACCAAGGGCCACGAAATTCCCCCCCTCTTCCTCCATATATACAGACCTTAGGGCACCGTTTAGACCTTGGGTTTTGTTTAGATTAAAAGTTCGCCATAGCTGCAACTTCGCGTATTTCGTTTGTGTTCAACGACCAGACAAAGGCGTCACAGAACCCCACCTTGATCAATAAAGCTTTCATCTTATATTCGCAATATCCAGATTGCAATCTCAGTTTCTTGCTTGTTCTTCGTTTGCTCGCGAAGCAGACCCTCGTGGTCGAGTTGATCGTCTTGCCGGCGTGGTCAATAACCTCTCGGAGTTGGTTTAGCGATTGCTAAAGCGCGGCGTCCTCGCTGCGTTAAGTAGTCGGATCGTCAAAGTCGACTTCCTCCAAAGCGAAAACCAACATCTCATCGAAAGGCGGGACACCTTTGCCTCTATCAGCGAACACTAACAAAATCACGGCGCTGCGTAAACAAGGGAAAAGCACACTCTGGATTTTTTCGCTCTTTTTTTTTTGCGCTGCTTTTTTTTTGCGAATAATCACTATAATGGCGAGTGTCTCAAAACTCTTCCGAGGTCAAGCCGGCAGGATGGGCACGAAATTTTTCGACCAAATTTTTTTTCATTGCCGGACCCAAAAAGCTGAAGCGGGTCAAAAAACTTTCTATAACGGTTGTTGTCTCAATACACTTAGAACCACTTAAAAACAGGATAGCGAAAAATTTTTCGACAAGTGCGTTTTGAAAAATTTGGGCCTAAGCGGAGGTGGTTTCGGACTCTTTTTTTTCGAAACCTACTCGGCAAGGAAACACGAATCGGAAACTAGATGGATCTCGAAAACAACCCTAATATGCAAGGAAGTCGGATTGGATATATGGTGGTGGTTTATGGCGGTGGTGGTAGCGGTGGTAGTATATGGATATGGATCGGTGGTGGTATACGGACACGGATTGGTGGTGGTCTATGGATACGGATTGAGAGCGGTGGTGGTAGGTGGCGAGGCGATGATGATGGTGCGGTGGCGGCGTGACAACTTATGACCGAACTCGAAACTCTAAAAGACTAGGCGCTAAGACCAGCAACTAGACACGACGATGCAACGCAAATTCAACAAAGCAAAACCCTAAAAAGATTATGCAAAGGCTCAGATTGGTTCGGATATGATGAACTAACCTAATTTTTTTGTGGCTTTTCTTGGATTTTAGGTATGAAGAACAGACTCGATCTAAACTACGAAAAACTGTAAAATCTCACCGAGCAACACGGAAATCGATACCACTTGATAGAGGCAAAGGTGTCCGTCTTTCGATGAGATGTTGGTTTTCGCTTTGGAGAAGTCGACTTCCTCCAAAGCGAAAACCAACATCTCATCGAAAGACGGACACCTTTGCCTCTATCACCACTCATCATTGTTGAAACTTATCATGTAGCGCTTTGTTTGTCATGTTCTCCCGGTCGGTCTAAATCGACATGATCCTGCCATGGTTAGCAGCAATAGAAACACACAAGAATATGATTCAACAGACTACTAGGAAGTGGTGGTGGTGGTGTGGTGGGCAGTCACAAATCCGTCAAGCAAATCTCAAATTCTTACCAGTTCTTACCCAAAGAAGGCGGTGATCGGCAACCGATGTAGTCAAAACTCTCAAAGCTTGGATAGAGCGATTACGGGGAGAGTCAAGCATACGATGTAGATGTATGAGGAGCTGGGAAGGCTTATAATATGGTAGCAAAAAGGGTGACAATAATCAATTCGAGAGATGCAAAGTTGAATAAGCGCTCAACGACGCAGTCTTGTCTTTGGTCCTAGGCTAGACCGTGCTAGAGGCGAGCCTAGAACACTAACAAAATCACGGCGCTGCTGCGGAAACAACGGAAAAGCACACTCTAGAATTTTTTTTCGCTCCTTTTTTGCGCTGCTTTTTTTTTGCGCTGCTTTTTTTTTAAAAATCACTATAATGGCGAGTGTCTCAAAACTCTTCCCAGGTCAAGCGACGGGATGGGCACGAAATTTTTCGACCAAAAAAAGTTTTTTTTAGCTGCTGGACCCAAAAAGCTGAAGCAGGTCAAAAAACTTTCTATAAGGCGATTGTCTCAATCCACTTAGAAACACCTAAAATAGGATAGCGAGAAAATTTTTTGACAAATGCGTTTTGGAAAATTTTGGGCCTAAGCGGAGGTGGTTTCAGACTCTTTTTTTTCGAAACCTACTCGGCAAGGAAACACGAATCGGAAACTAGATGGATCTAGAAAACAAACCTAATATGAGAAGAACTTCGGATTGGTGGTGGATATATGGTGGTGGTATATGACAGCGGTGGTGGTATATGGTAGCGGTGGTGGTATATGGATACGGATTGGTGGTGGTATATGGATACGGATTGAGGCGGTGGCGGATAAGCAATGGTGGTAGATGGCAAGGCGATGATGATGGTGCGGCGTGGCGTGACAACTTATGACCGAACTTCGAAACTCTAAAAGACTAGACTCTAAGACCAGCAACTTGACACGGCGATGCAACCGCAAATTCAACAAAGCAAAAACCCTAAAAAGATTATGCAAAGGCTCAGATTGGTTCGGATATGATGAACTAACCTAATTTTTTTGTGGCTTTTTCGTGGACAATAGGTATGAAGAACAGACTCGATCTAAACTACGAAAAACTGGAAAATCTCACCGAGCAACCTGGAAATCTGATACCACTTGATAGAGGCAAAGGTGTCCCGTCTTTCTCCAAGCTAGGGCCTTCATTTGTAAGCAAAACAAATGTATCCAATTTAGGCAGCATCATATTCTCATGAACATTAGAGTCATTACCAAGAAATGAAAGTACCTGATAATTTAATTGGCGTGCGTGAGCTCTAGTAATTGGTCCAGTATATGTAGCAGTAGGGGCTGTGGGTGTAACAATGGTATTGATGTCCTCATCAATCATTCTTGCTCATAAGCTCTTTGCTTATCTTTCTCTCTTTGCTTAAAAGCTTGATTGGCTCTTTCTCTTTTGAGCTCTTGTCTCATGCAAAATTTCACGAACCAAGATAGCAATTGTGTATGCGATGACAACTTTGTGACACACAAGTTGATGCTAAGATATGCACCACTTTGGTATGGTATGTATGCTATGGAGTATGATCACTAATGTGCACAAGTCACGTTGCCGGCAATACTCAATGGCTAGTCTCGATGGGTAAGCTACGCAAAAGATTGACTATGATGGTTATCAATGCAATTGCAAGTAATGACAAAGATGTCGACGATGTTACCGTCCTTTGTGAAGATGAGCGGTGGTGATGTTGATGATGAACCGTACCTAGATAGCCGAAACACAAAAGGATACGGAAACCCCAACTCAAATTCTCAAAGCAAAATTTGGCAACATTGTCGGAATTGGTAGTGGGAAAGGCTATGGTGGTGTTATGCGGAAGTGGTGGAGGTATATGGAAGTGTATGTGGGCACGGGACAAAATTTGGCGAGAGTTAGGCGGTAAAGGGGTGGTGGATGGGGATTGATCTGCCGGGGCGGTTTCAGGCAGGAAGCGGATATCCGGGCAGGTCGGGCGGATGTCCATGGTGCGGATGTCCGGGCTGTTCGGGCCGGATGTTCGGGCTCTGGGTCCGAGGACGAACTCGATGAACACCGCGTGGGGAGGTCAAATCCGGGGCAAAATTCGGGCGATTTTGTGGATGGAAATTGTGGAAATGGTGGGGAAATGCTAGATCTACCTGCAACACACGAAATCCGCGGATCAAATCCAACAAAACTTCATCACACCAACAAATCACAAAAAAAAATTGGGGCTATTTTTGTGGGGAATTTTCGGAATTAGGACAAAAACAACAAAATCAAGCTAGAACAAGAGGGGTAGGGGCTCCAAAAACGTGATCAACGTGGCTCATGATACCAAGATGATGTAGGGCGGAACCCTACGTGGACGATCTTTCACGTTGGAGCGGATCCTACGGGGAATCACGAAGAACACGTGGAAGAACAAGAAGGAAACACGGGGAAAACGAGAGAGAAATCACTAAATCAACAAGAGATCAATCACACAAGTGCTAGATCACCGATCACATAAAGTGGCATAAGATTCAAAATCAACAAAGGAAAGATACAAACGGTAGCCGTTCTTCTCCGTGAGGAGGCCTTGATGGGGTCCACCCTAGAAGGGGGTCTTGAATCCGCTTGGGGATCTTCTCTGTAGAGGTCTGAGCTCAGGAGAAGTAGCCAAGTGGATGAGCAAAGGCTCTCACACAAAATATGAGCTAATCAATGCTACCTTAGAAAGAGGAAGGGATGGAGTATATATAGTCTAGGGGCGAAGGGTACATGGGACTCGTCCGGATAC
Organism: Aegilops longissima; assembly: GCA_021605205.1. Classification (NCBI taxonomy): domain Eukaryota; kingdom Viridiplantae; phylum Streptophyta; class Magnoliopsida; order Poales; family Poaceae; genus Aegilops; species Aegilops longissima. Next base: position 9,349 of record JAHIAM010004818.1, read on the forward strand.
CTTACTGCCTTGGCGGGGAGGCGGATGTCGAGGCGTCGGGCGGATGTCCGGGCCTTGCCAGGCGCCGGATGTCGAGCTATCCGGCCGGATGTCCGGCTGGGCGGCCACTTCTGCGAATCGGGTGAGAGGTGCGGATTTAAGACTTCAGGCGGATATCCGAGCTGGGCGGATGTCGGGGCGGACACCGGATGTCCGGCCCTGTAGCCTTGGGCAGCAGGCGATCTTGAGGTGGATGCTCCGGGGCGGATGTCAGGGGCTTCGGCCGGATGTCGAGGCACTGGGAGTTGAACTTGCCCGTTTCCGTTGGTTCTCTTCATCCATGGACTTGGTGGCTTGTCCGTCTTCACGTGCACCCTCGGGAGGTTCCCCTCGACACCTAATCATGCATAGCATATCGGACTTAGGTAGTAGCCATGTCTCGAGTGGATCATATGTGATATCAATAGGAAGGAAGTCACCTTGTTCTCGAGAGCTCTAGCTCTAGCTCGTGTCATGGGTCCTCTTGGCTCTTGATGAGACGGTTGTGGATGCATGGGGATGATCGTGGGATGCTCCGCATCACCTTCTGGTCCATAGTTAGTAGCTAGATGGCTTCTTCTCTCTTTTTGGATCTCAATACAATGTTCTCCCCCTCTCTCGTGGAGATCTATTCGATGTAATCTTCTTTTTGCGGTGTGTTTGTTGAGACCGATGAATTGTGGGTTCATGATCAAGATTATCTATGAATAATATTTGAATCTTCTCTGAATTCTTTTATGTATGATTGGTTATCTTTGCAAGTCTCTTCGAATTATCAGTTTGGTTTGACCTACTAGATTGATCTTCCTTGCAATGGGAGAAGTGCTTAGCTTTGGGTTCAATCTTGCGGTGTCCTTTCCCAGTGACAGTAGGGGCAGAAAGGCATGTATTGTATTGTTGCCATCGAGGATAACAAGATGGGGTTTTTATCATATTGCATGAGTTTATCCCTCTACATCATGTCATCTTGCTTAAGGCGTTACTCTGTTTTCATGAACTTAATACTCTAGATGCATGCTGGATAGCGGTCGATGAGTGGACTAATAGTAGTAGATGCAGGCACGAGTCGGTCTAGTTGTCTCGGACATGATGCCTATATACATGATCATACCTAGACCTAGAGGAAGGCAGGCGGCCATGGAAGTCAAAGGGATCGCTTCCCAGTGAGCCTGCATAGCGTACAACTCGCACGCCTCTCGGTCAGCCTGCGCACCGGACTCCGCTCGCGCGCCTCCCTTTCATTTAAGGTCAAGCAGCTGTCTGCACGACACCTCCTATAGCCATTAAAACGAAGAAACATGGCATCATGTGAATGGTTAACGGAAAGCACATGATTTGAATTATACAAACGTTTGAGATATTAAAGTGGTAGCTATTTTTTCAAAATGCCTTTGTTGGCTGTTATTCGAGTGCGCCTTCTCTCAAAATTGACACGAAAAATACCACATCATGTCGGGTGCCATTCCATGATAGCATGCCAAGTTTCATGAATTTCAGACGAGTTTTGGATTTACTAGAATTTAAAAACAAAGTATGTCAACGTTTTGCCGGCAATCAACGGTGCCCAGGTGTTTGAAATTCATTCCCATTTCTTGCATGGGACATAAGCATGCACCCAAGGACACATATTTGATTTTTAAACCAATTTATATGCATTAGAGCATGCGCATGTAGTTCAAATTTGAATTATGCACATAAATGCATTGAAAAATAAATTAATGCATAAAAACGTCCAAACAAACCCCGAAATTTCCTAAAAATTGCCACAACACTCCTGTTGTTCTATGTTGACACAAGAATTTTTTTGAAAGCAATAAGAGGCAATGGATATCGTTTCGTCCCCAAAGGTGGGGCGTTCCCTACCGAAACTATCAGGCTTGTTGTGAGAAGCTCTGGTTTGTGAGAAGCATATCCCCAAACCTGCCCCAAATGGGACAAAAAATTTACCACGGCATGTTTATGCCGCTCCATGATAGCATGCCAAGTTTCATGAATTTTGGACGAGCTTTGGATTTACTAGAATTTAAAAACCAGGTATCTCAACGTTTGCGGCCGAGTGACCGTGGCAGGGTGTTTGACATTCATTCCCATTTTTTGGATGGTGCAACTAAGGGCACAAATTTGAATTTTCAACCAATTTATATGACTTAGAGCATGTGCATGTAGTTCAAATTTGAATTATGCACATAAATGCATTTAAAACTCAATTAATGCATAAAAAATTCCAAACGAACCCCGAAAAATCCAAAAAATTGACACAACACTCTTGTTGTTCTATGTTGACACGAGAATTTTTTTGAAAGCAATAAGACGCAATGGATATCGTTTCGTCCCCAAAGGCGGGACGTTCCCTATCGAAACCATCATGTTTGTTGTGAGAAGCTCTGGTTTGTGAGAAGCATATCCCCAAACCTGCCCCAAATGGGACAAAAAAATTACCATGGCATGTTGATGCTGCTCCATGATAGCATGCAAAGTTTCATGAATTCCAAACGAGCTTTGGATTTGCTAGAATTTAAAAACCAGGTATCTCAATGTTTGCGGCCGAGTGACCGTGGCAGGGTGTTTGACATTCATTCCCATTTCTTGCATGGTACCTAAGCATGCAACCAAGAGCACACATTTGAATTTTGAACCAATTTATATGCATAAGAGCATGTGCATGTAGTTCAAATTTGAATTTTGCACGTAAATGCATTGAAAACTCAACTAATGCATAAAAATGTCCAAACGAACCCCGAAAAATCCCAAAAATTGACACAAAACTCCTGTTGTTCTATGTTGACACGAGAAATTTTTTGAAAGCAATAAGAGGCAATGGATATTGTTTCGTCCCCAAAGGTGGGACGTTCCCTATCGAAACCACCAGGCTTGTTGTGAGAAGCTCTGGTTTGTGAGAAGCATATCCCCAAACCTGCCCCAAATGGGACAAAAAAATTACCATGGCATGTTGATGCTGCTCCATGATAGCATGCCAAGTTTCATGAATTCCAAACGAGCTTTGGATTTACTAGAGTTTAAAAACCAGGTATCTCAATGTTTGCGGCCGAGTGACCGTGGCAGGGTGTTTGACATTCATTCCCATTTCTTGCATGGTACCTAAGCATGCAACCAAGGGCACACATTTGAATTTTGAACCAATTTATATGCATAAGAGCATGTGCATGTAGTTCAAATTTGTATTATGCACATAAATGCATTGAAAACTCAATTAATGCATAAAAATGTCCAAACGAACCCCAAAAATTCCCAAAAATTGACACAAAACTCCTGTTGTTCTATGTTGACACGAGAATTTTTTTGAAAGCAATAAGAGGCAATGGATATTGTTTCGTCCCCAAAGGTGGGACGTTCCCTATCGAAACCATCAGGCTTGTTGTGAGAAGCTCTGGTTTGTGAGAAGCATATCCCCAAACCTGCCCCAAATGGGACAAAAAAATTACCATGGCATGTTGATGCTGCTCCATGATAGCATGCCAAGTTTCATGAATTCCAAACGAGCTTTGGATTTACTAGAATTTAAAAACCAGGTATCTCAATGTTTGCGGCCGAGTGACCGTGGCAGGGTGTTTGACATTCATTCCCATTTCTTGCATGGTACCTAAGCATGCAACCAAGGGCACACATTTGAATTTTGAACCAATTTATATGCATAAGAGCATGTGCATGTAGTTCAAATTTGTATTATGCACATAAATGCATTGAAAACTCAATTAATGCATAAAAATGTCCAAACGAACCTCGAAAAATCCCAAAAATTGACACAAAACTCCTGTTGTTCTATGTTGACACGAGAAATTTTTTGAAAGCAATAAGAGGCAATGGATATTGTTTCGTCCCCAAAGGTGGGACGTTCCCTACCGAAACCATCAGGCTTGTTGTGAGAAGCTCGTGAGAAGCATATCCCCAAACCTGCCCCGAATGGGACCAAAAATTTACCACGACATGTTGATGCCGCTCCATGATAGCATGCCAAGTTTCATGAATTTCAGACGAGCTTTAGATATACTAGAATTTAAAAACCAGGTATCTCAATGTTTGCGGCCGAGTGACCGTGGCAGGGTGTTTGACATTCGATCCCATTTCTTGCATGGGACCTAAGCATGCAACCAAGGACAAACGTTTGATTTTGCAACCCATTTTTATGGACGGAGCACGTGCATGTAGGTCAATTTTGGATTATGCACATAAATGCCTAGAAAACTCAATTAACGTATAAAAATGTTCGAACGATCCCCGAAAAATCCAAAATTTAACACGACACCCCTGTTGTTCTATGTTGACACAAGAAATTTTTTGAAAGCAATAAGAGGCAACAGATATCGTTTCGTCCCCCAAGGTGGCACGTACCCTACCGAAACCATCAGACTTGTTGTGAGAGAAGCTCTGGTTTGCGAGAAGCTTATACCCACACATGCCCCAAATGGGACGATATTTTTACCACGGCATGTCGTTGCCGTTCCATCATATAATGTCAAGTTTCATGAATTTCAGACGAGTTTTTGATTTACTAGAATTTTAAAACCATGTATCTCAATGTTAGCGGCCGAGCGACAGTTTCAAGGTGTTCAACATTCGTTCTCATTTCTTGCATGAGACCTAATCTTGCAAGCAAAGACAAACATTTGATTTTGCAACTCATTTTTATGGACGGAGCACGTGCATGTAGTTCAATTTTGAATTATGCACTCAAATTCCTAGAAAACTCAATTAACATATAAAAATGTCCAAACGATCCCCGAAAAAATCCAAAATTTAACACGATACTCATGTTGTTCTATGTTAACACCAGGAAAAAAATTGAAATGAAGAAGAGGCGACGAATATCATTTTGTCCACAAAGGTGACACGTTTCCCTAACGGAACCATGAGGCTTTCTTGTGAGAAGCTCTTGTTTGTGAGAAGCTTATACCACAACCTGCCCCAAATGATACAATATTTTTTACCCCAGCATGTTGATGCCATTCCATGATAGCATGCCAAGGTTCATGAATTTCAGACGGGTTTTGGATTTACTAGAATTACAAAAGCAAGTACCTCAACATTTGCCGGAGAGCCACGATGCCATGGTGTTCGAAATTCATCCCCATTTCTTGCATGGGACATAAGCTTAAACCCATGGACACATATATGATTTTACAACCCATGTTGGTGCACCGGACCATGTGCATGTGCTTTAATTTTTAATTGTGCACCTGAAATGGCTAGAAAACCAATTTAATGTATAAAATTTCCAAATGAACCCTGAATAATTCCAATTTTTTTACGACACACATATAGTTGCATGTTCACTGCAGATAAAAGGTCTGGCAATTCATACACCGTCCATTGTCGCTGTGACCCCATTATGTAATACAAATCAAGACGAAAAATCAAGTAGATCCCACACAGTTTATTATCACCAACCGTGTGAGATGCAGCACAAAATATCTTAGAGCATTGTCGGATTATAGTACGAAAACGGCTTATGCGAGAATGTGCGGCGGCTACAGTCCACAGCCCACTCTGAATAAGGGACCGTGTTTGATGACACTTTGCGCGCTTGTTTTTTCGCTGAAGCGATTCCAAATTTCTGGCTTCCGCGGAAATATCTACCTCCCCGCCCCTCCCCTTACCAAAAGCCACATTTCCCCTGTTTCTGCCTTCCTTTCCAAGTTGAAACCTTCACTCCTTGCTTGCAGCGCCACCTCCTCGCCGGCGACCCTCCTTCACGCTGCTCAGCCTCGCCTATCTAGTCAGGTAATCCACACCCGACCCCCATCCTCCTCCTCCTCCTTCCACATCCCACATGACCCGACCGTCGGCACGACACGACACCTTCCACCCAAATCACCAACCCCTCCACCAAATAAGCGCCACCCTTTGCCATGGTGCACGCAGTATAGCCAGGATCTCAAGGAGCATTTGGCAGCGGAGGCCGCACGCACGGATGAGGTCGTGATGGCTGCCATTCGTGTCGACCCCCAGATCTTGGAGGAGCACCTCGCCGTCGATGCCTCGCACACCGCCGCCGTGACGCGGTTGGCTACTTTAAACGACAGTTCATGGCGTTTTCTCGAGGCCACCGTCGGTGCCTTCGACAAAGACTACGAGGTGTTTTCTCAGCGTGCACGTGCTTACCTCATCTTGAGAGCCAGCAGGTTGGTGCCCGGAGCGGCTCAGGCAACTCACCACTACAATGAGGGCACCCACGAAGCGGAGGCCTCGCCCTCTTCCATGTCCAAGGAGCCAATCGTCATTGATATCTCCGACAATGAGGAATAGCTTGTCTTATTAGCTCACTATAAGGACCCATGTTCAGTTTGCTAGCTACTGCCTTTCCTTAACAAATTCTAGTGAATTGTGCTATCTACTTTTACCATGCAATCTTCTGCTCTAGAGTATATGTTCTATATGTCCTGCAATGTGGTGTTCAGTTAACTGTTTGGTTCAACTCTGCAAATGTGATGTTCAATTCTTCAGGGTGCAATTTTCGAAGTTGTCAAGCATGCTTGGTTTGGTTAACTGTCTGATCTTCTATTAGGAGTATGTTATATTGTGCAATGTTGATGCGGAGCATCCGACGATCATCCCCATGTACACTCGAGCCTACGCCATTGGACCTAAGGTGAATTCGCTCCTTTCTGAATCTTCCCTTTCCGCATGTAAGACATGGATGCTACTTCAGCGCGGACCTTGTGCATACTCAGGTACACCGAGGAGACCATGGAGAGCCCAAGGACCAAGGCCAGCGTGTCTGAGCGAAGGAAGGAGAAGGAAGAAGAACCCGGCTACTTTCTGACGGCGGACATCCGGCCCCAGCCCGGACATCTGGCCCTTGCCCCGGAAATCCGGCATCGGCTATCCAGAGGACACCGAAAAGGACCAGCGCAGCCCGGACATCCGGCACCATGCCCCGGACATCCGGCCCCTTCGCCCGGAAATCCGGCCCCTCCATCACCGAACGCATCTGGAAGACCCAGGCCAGCCCGGATATCCGGCCTCCCAGCCCGGACATCCGGCCCGTCCCGAAGCCCCGGACATCCGGCCACCCCTGCGCGTAGTGTAGCGGGCCACCGGCCCATGTACCCCTTCACTTCATCCCCAACTTGTACTATGACTATATATACTCCTCCACCTCCTCCTAGTTAGGGTTAGCTTAGGTTTAGCTCATGTTTGTGTGAGAGCCTTGCTCATCCACTTGGTTACTTCTCCTCGGAGCTCAGGACCTCTTCGGAGAAGATCCCCCAAGCGGATTCAAGACCCCCTTCTAGGGTGGACCCCATCAAGACCTCCTCTCGGAGAAGAACGGCTACTCGTGTATCCTTACCGTTGTTGATTTTGGATCATATGTACCTCTTTGTGTTCGGTGATCTAGCACTTGTGTGATTGATCTCTTGTTGGACAAGTGATTTCTCTCTCGTTTCCTCCGTGTTTCCCTCTTGTTCTTCCGCGTGCTCTTCGTGATTCCCCGTAGGATCCGCTCCAACGTGAAAGATCATCCACATAGGGTTCCGCCCTACATCATCTTGGTATCATGAGCCACGTTGATCACGTTTTTGGAGCCCCTACCCCTCTTTTTCTAGCTTGATTTTGTTGTTTTTGTCCTAATTCCGAAAATTCCCCACCAAAAAGAGCCCCAAATTTTTTTGTGATTTATTAGTTTTGATGATGTTTTGTTGATTTTGATCCATGGATTTGCTTGGTTTCGAGTGAATCTAGCATTTCCCCAAGTTTCCCCACTTTCCATCCACGAAATCTCTCAATTTTGACCTTCAAATCATCAATTTCCACCTCAATTGAAAATTTCCGCCCCAAACGAGATCTGGATTAGTCGGGCGGACATCCAGACTAAGCCGGACATCCGGCTCTGGGCGTAAATCTGCTCGGTTCTGGACAGACACCCCGAAAATCCGGGCTCCACCCCGGACATCCGACCCCTAGGATTTCAGATTTTCCCGTTTCACCGTTTTGTCCATAACTAATTCATCCGGACTCCGTTTTGGCGTTCTTTAGCTCATTTTGAAGCTATTGACATCCCCCATCCCATAAAAATACTACCACCACCATTTGACTCCATCAAATTTTCTGAACTTTGGCATCTTTGCCTAGGACTTCCACCATATCATCCGCATAGCCACCACCGACTTCCGCAACCTAACCCATTTTGTTCCCCATAGAATTAGTGGTTGCTTGTGATAGAGGCGAGGTGTCCCGATCTTCGATGAGATGATAACTATCGATTTGATGGAGCGACTTTGACGATCCGACTACAAGCGTGCCTGACGTTGCGCCTTAGCAATCGCTAAACCAACTCCGAGAGGTTATTGACCACTTATTTGAGCACGATCAACGACCACGAAGGTCTATTCCTGCAAGCAATCGAAGAACAAGCAAGAATATGATAAAGCAATCTGAATATTGCGAATATATATGAAGTATTGATAATGGTGGGGATCCGTAGCGGTCTTGGTCTGGTCGTTGGACACAAGCGAAGTACGAAGTTGCAATGGCTAACTTTTAAGTAAACAAATCCCAAGGAAAAAGCTACTAGATGGATCTACTTATATAGGAGCAAGGGGTGGCGGCCAAGGAGGTGGGAGGACGTCCCAAGGCAGCGTAAAACTAACCCTAGGTCGTACAAGGCCAATGGGCCCAAGCGGAGGTGACGTAACACCTTTGGACTTGTAGTTTGACTCGGATTCTGCTACAGCATCAGATTGTTTCGTCTATAACTCAACGCTCCGGACGGATTTTAAGGTGATTCAATTGGGTTGGAAAATGCACGAAATCTATTTTCCAACAAAAAAGAATCAACCAATTTGGAGTCCGTATGAAAAAGTTATAGACGTTTTGAGTCAGGTATGTCTGTGCAGTCCGAATCTGAGTCGAACGTGAGAGACTTGGACTCTATCTTCTCTTGGGCCAAAAGTGACGTGAGAGAACTTTTTGAACAGCAGGTAAACATCTCTTTCTCCCTTATCTTCATATGTGGATTGTACAAATGTCCCATACACCTGCAATTAGACATGGCACAAAAGTTTGTGAAGTATTTTTGTCTGGATAACATAAATATATTATTGAATAGTTTGCACTAGAAATCACACGAGAAATATGCATGTATGCAATATTTTGGTCTCATCAAGGTAGTCATGTCCTCATCAGCTTGAGTAGTGATTGAGTCTCCTAAGGTGTTTGGCTACTTAGGGACGGTTGCATATTCATCAACCACCACCACCACCATAACCGCATAGGCTTGCCCACCATACACTTCAACCACCTCAACTTAACCCAATAGTTGTTTGAGCTTGTTTGAGTTGTGGCTTGTGTCTCCTAAGGTGTTTGGCTACTTAGGGACGACAACTTCAACTCCGACACGTGTATAGCCCATCTTTCCACTTCCGCATTGCCAAGTGCAAACCACCACCGCATTCCGCTACCACCATTTTGACATGTGACGTTTGAGATTTTGAGTTCGCGGTTTTCCGTTTCCTAAGGTGTTTGGCTACTTAGGGACGAGTCTCCATCATCTTGGTTTCTACATCAAGAACACGCTACTCATCATCGCCGGACGGTAACCTCCATATCATCTTGGTATCGTGGTATCCCTCCCTTTGTATATTCCCTTGCCATTGCATTGTTAACCCCTAGCCTTACTTTTGCGTTACTTGCCTATCGAGACTAGCCATTTGAGTATTGCCAAACAGCGTTACTTGTGCACATTAGTGATCATACTTCCCATAGCATATATACCATATCATTGTGGTGCATATATTGGTATCATATCTTGTGTCACAAGTTTGTTCCCATACACACAATTGCTATCTTGGTTTAATGCATTGTGCAAAGTGGCCATAGAAAAAAAAGCTTTTAAGCAAAAGAAAGAGAGCAAAGAAGCTTGTAAGCAAGTGCCATAGCATCATACCACATTGCATATAAGATTGTCATATCCGATCATCTTGGATCATCTTGTAAGAAACACCGGGAACCATACATACATAGCATACTTGGGATAGAAGTTTATCCATTTTGCATCTTATATGATAGAGGCAAAGGTGTCCCGATGTTTCGATGAGATGGTGGCTATCGTTTCTGTGGGAGTCGACCTTGACGATCCGACTACGATCGTGCGAGACGTCGCGCCTTAGCAATCGCTAAACCAACTTCCGAGGGTTATTGACCCACGGCGAACACGATCAACGACCACGAGGGCCTGTTTCCTGCGAGCAAGCGAAGAACAAGCAAGAAACTGAGATTGCAATCTGGATATTGCGAATATAAGATGAAAGCTTTATTGATCAAGGTGGGGTTACTGTGGCGCCTTTGTGCAGTCGTTGAACACAAGCGAAATCTGTGAAGTTGCAGCTATGGCGAACTTTTAATCTAAACAAAACCCAAGGTCTAAGCGGTGCCCTAAGGGCTGTATATATGGAGGAAGAGGGGAATTTCGTGGCCCTTGGTGGAGGGTCGAAATCAACCCTAACTCTTGTTTCCCCACACATACGGACAATAAAACAGCCTATACTTAAGTATTTCGAAATTACATGGGCCTGGCCCAATAATAAGGTGACGCAGCACCTAGAATAGCCTCGGGACGACATTTATGAAGTAGCATCTTGTATATTTCGTCCAAGGCTTCATGCACCCATTATGGTGGCTTCAAAGTCCTGAAATCATCACTTGTAACTCCGTTCTTGTTCCCCTTAGCATGGCATTATCTCCATGCTTGTTCTTGCTCAATGTCCATCCTTCTCCAAGCTAGGGCCTTCATTTGTAAGCAAAACAAATGTATCCAATTTAGGCAGCATCATATTCTCATGAACATTAGAATCATTACCAAGAAAGCGAAAGTACGATAATTTAATTGGCGTGCAAGAGCTCTAGTAATTGGTCCGATATATATGTAGCAGTAGGGGCTGTGGGTGTAACAATGGTATTGATGTCCTCATCATCCTCCCTTCTTGAAATGAAGTCGTACTCGACGGAGCTCATATTCCTCACCCAAATAAGGCTTCAAATCTGCAATGTTAAAAGTGGGACTAACCCCAAAATCTGCAGGCAGCTCAAGTTTATATGCATTATCATTTATTTTCTCTAACACCTTAAATGGACCATCACACGTGGCATTAGCTTTGATTTGCGCAAATTAGGAAACCTATCCTTACATAAATGTAACCAAACAAGATCTCCGGTGCAAAGACAACATGTTTTCTACCCTTATCTCCAGCAAGTTTATATTTAGCATTCATACGCTCAATGTTTTCCTTAGTTATCTCATGAACTTTTAAAATCAATTCAGCACGTTCTTTAGCATCAAAATTAACCTTCTCCGAAGATGGAAGAGGCAACAAATCAATAGGTGCACGAGGTAGGAAGCCATACACAATTTCAAAAGGGCACATCTTAGTAGTAGAATGCAATGAGCGATTATAAGCAAATTCAATATGAGGCAAGCATTCTTCCCACATTTTCTTATTATTCTTCAAAACAGCCCTAAGCATAGTAGACAATGTTCTATTGACTACTTCAGTTTATCCATCGGTTTGGGGGTGACAAGTAGTACTAAAAAGCAGTTTAGTCCCCAACTTAGCCCATAAACATCTCCAAAAGTGGCTAAGAAATTTAGTATCACGATCTGAAACAATAGTATTTGGCACACCATGCAAGCGAATAATTTCACGAAAGAACAAATCAGCAACATTAACAGCATCATCGCTTTTATGACATGGTATAAAGTGTGCCATTTTCGAGAATCTATCCACGACAACAAATATGCTATCCCTCCCCTTCTTTGTTCGAGGTAAACCTAAAACAAAGTCCATAGATATATCCTCCCAAGGAACACTAGAGCACGAGCAAAGGCATATATAAACCATGAGGATTGAGTCGTGACTTAGCTTTTTGACATGTAGTGCAGCGAGCAACAAAAGCGTGATAGGCGAGGTGTCCCGATCTTTCGATGAGGTGATAACTATCGATTTGGTGGAGCGACTTTGATGATCCGACTACAAGCGTGCGCGACGTTGCGCCTTAGCAATCGCTAAACCAACTCCGAGAGGTTATTGACCACGCTGGAGCACGATCAACGACCACGAAGGTCTATTCCTGCAAGCAATCGAAGAACAAGCAAGAATATGATAAAGCAATCTGAATATTGCGAATATATATGAAGTATTGATAATGGTGGGGATCCGTAGCGGTCTTAGTCTGGTCGTTGGACACAAGCGAAGTACGAAGTTGCAATGGCTAACTTTTAACTAAACAAATCCCAAGGAAAAAGCTACTAGATGGATCTACTTATATAGGAGCAAGGGGTGGCGGCCAAGGAGGTGGGAGGACGTCCCAAGGCAGCCTAAAACTAACCCTAGGTCGTACAAGGCCAATGGGCCCAAGCGGAGGTGGCGTAACACCTTTGGACTTGTAGTTTGACTCGGATTCTGCTGCAGCATCAGATTGTTTCGTCTATAACTCAACGCTCCGGACGGATTTTAAGGTGATTCAATTGGGTTGGAAAATGCACGAAATCTATTTTCCAACAAAAAAGAATCAACCAATTTGGAGTCCGTATGAAAAAGTTATAGACGTTTTGAGTCAGGTATGTCATGCGGTCGAATCTGAGTCCGAACGTGAGAGACTTGGACTCTATCTTCTCTTGGGCCAAAAGTGACGTGAGAGAACTTTTTGAACAGCAGGTAAACATCTCTTTCTCCTTATCTTCATATGTGGATTGTACAAATGTCCCATACACCTGCAATTAGACATGGCACAAAAGTTTGTGAAGTATTTTTGTCTGGATAACATAAATATATTATTGAATAGTTTGCACTAGAAATCACCGAGAAATATGCATGTATGCAATATTTTGGTATCATCCAAGGTAGTCATGTCCTCATCATCCTCCCTTTTTGAAAACAAAGCCGTCCTCGGCGTTGCTTAATCTGAAATGTGGCTAACAAAAGAGACAAGGTGTACATGTTGTATATGTATCGTCATCCATTTTACTTCCCTTGATTTTTGCATATATGACACATGAATAGATGAGTAACTTGCATAGTTCATAAAATCTAAAGCCAACAAATTAGCACAAGAACTAGAAGGCTTGAAAATCTGCAACTCAGTTTGCACATATAAGTGAAGCTCTTATTTATTTCAAGAGATTGACAATGTTCATCATTAAACCATCCCAACATTGGTGAATAAACCTTATTTGAATCAAATTTACATGCTACAACATGCTTAGATAAGCAAACATGCAATGAGTCATTCGACACAGAATCATCACCAAGATTAGAGGTCGTATCAAAATGATTAAACATTGATTCTTTTGCATCAATAGTTAATTCAATGGGTGCTCTCAAAATTGTTGGTATTTCAGTTGTTTGATCACATGGCAAAGTCAAATTATCAATATAATCCTCTAAAATAGGTGGTGTGATCAAAGTAGTGGGTAGCTCAACACATGATGTATTCAAGTTAACTAGGCATGCATCATTCTCATGTAAAAGTGGAAAATCTGTACCTTTGTCATTACCTCTTATAGTCAACTCAGATGATCGAGGCACTCTCGATGGTGATGTGTCACATGGTGGAGATGATGTAGTCCTCGCAACAACGGATGTGGTTGTCATAATGCGCCTAGTAGTTGAATAAACATCTGTATCAACAGTTGGAATGTGCACCGTCGCTTGTTCTCCTTGTGGGCAACACGTCGTTTTATTTCTGTTCAGCTTTGCAAGCAAGGCGAAACAAATGGTCCATAGGATAACACTCTTCATGAATTAGTATCTCCTGAATATTATGGTTTAATCCTCCCAAAATCTATCCATAAAATCTTCTTCACTTTCTTCTAAAATGAGTGCAACAAGGTAGTTTGTAAATCATCATAATATTTTATTACGGTGTCACTACCTTGTCTTAAATGTTCAAGTTTTTAATCATGCCACAGTATAATAAACATCGTGAATCTATCTCTCATGACATGTTTTAAATCATCCCAAGTATTAGGTACATAATCAGGGTGTAACCGACAATATTCACTCCACCAAACTAGAGCATAACCAGTGAAAGAACCAACGCAACCATAACTTTTTCGTTCATCAAAATTATGGGAAGCAAATATATTATTTATGTCTAACTCCCATTCAATATATAAAGGAGGTCTAAAACGGCCATTAAATGGTGGTATAGAAACATGAACCTGATCATGTGCATTTTGATGTTTGTGCACCTCTCGTGGCGGTTGTGGTATTTGCATAGGTGGTGGCATGTCTCCGCGATCGACAAAGCCCATGAATTGACTCTGGATCCTGTCATGATTAGTAGAACAAGAAACAAAATCCAAAAATAATGTTCCTATAACTACTAGGATGTGGTGGTAAAAGCGCTCACGATAAAGCAAATATCAATGTCTTACAAGTTCTTACCATGCAGCGGCGGTGATCGGCAACCAGCGGTGTCAAGTAACTCGAATATTGAGTAAGCGATTGCCGGGGGCGTCACGTATACACGTGTAGAAATATGTGGAGCTGGGTTGGCTATATATGGTAGCAAAAGATTAGCAATAATCAATTCAAAGATGCAATGTTGAATAAGCGCTCAACGACGAGTCTTGTGCTGGTCCTAGGCTAGACCGGACTAGAGGCGCGAGCCTAGAACACTAATGAGGTCACGGCATAGCACAACTAGCATCAATGAAGGATACTAAGTAGCTCTTGACAGCAAGATATAAGTGAAGATCTGGCGGCGGTGAAGATAATGATGAAAAACAAGCGCCAAGCGGGACATACAACAACTCTCTCTCAACTTTCCTCTTGAAAAGTTTGAGCCAATTTTCTGATAAATTATTTCAAAGAATGCTACTAACTCAAGCTTTCCAATGCAAAAGAATCACTCAATTCGAGTTGATATGAGGAGTCAAAGAATTCTAAAACTGGCCTGAAAAATTGGAACAAGCTGTGTTCACGAACTTGAGAGGGCAAAAACACCTATTTAGAAGCCGATTTTGAGGTGTCAAATATTGAACTAGCTTCTGCAACTATTTAGATGCGCCTCGTCTCTAGCTTTAATTTGAGTACTCACGGAGTCAAAACGGACTTCCTATGAGGAAGATACACCTGTTTTACTGAACAGTCATAAAACAGATTCAATCCGAATTCAGGTACGAGATTGATTCTAGATAGATCCGGTTTTTTTTCCTCTTTTTTTCTCACGCTTTTTTCTTTTTCTTCTCTCTTTTTTTTTTTTCTTTCCTTTTTCTCTCTTTTTTCTCTATCTTTTTTCCCTCTTTCCAAGACAAACTGGATAAGATGCAGATTGGATCGGCGAAGATGTGAATGACCTCAACTATGATTATGACAATGAACAGTCGTAGTACGTGATGGAAATTAATGGATGGGATGGTGGACAGCGGAAGGGATAATGATGCAGCGGGCGGCGTGACTAATGTGAACAGAACTCGAAACTCTAAAGGAACAAGACACTAAGACCAGCAACTCGACACGACGATGCAACCGATAATTCAATAATGCAAATAATGAAAAGAAAATTGCAAAGGCTTGGACTGGCTAGGACAAATGATGAATAGATCTAACTTTTTGTGGCTTTTCTTGGACAATTGGTAAGAAAATAAATCGAATCTAGGGATAATTGGAAAATCTCACCGAGCAACCTGAAAACTGGTACCACTTGATAGAGGCAAAGGTGTCCCGATCTTTCGATGAGGTGATAACTATCGATTTGGTGGAGCGACTTTGGCGATCCGACTACAAGCGTGCCTGACGTTGCGCCTTAGCAATCGCTAAACCAACTCCGAGAGGTTATTGACCCACGCTGGAGCACGATCAACGACCACGAAGGTCTATTCCTGCAAGCAATCGAAGAACAAGCAAGAATATGATAAAGCAATCTGAATATTGCGAATATATGAAGTATTGATAATGGTGGGGATCCGTGGCGGTCTTAGTCTGGTCGTTGGACACAAGCGAAGTACGAAGTTGCAATGGCTAACTTTAACTAAACAAATCCCAAGGAAAAAGCTACTAGATGGATCTACTTATATAGGAGCAAGGGGTGGCGGCCAAGGAGGTGGGAGGACGTCCCAAGGCAGCCTAAAACTAACCCTAGGTCGTACAAGGCCAATGGGCCCAAGCGGAGGTGACGTAACACCTTTGGACTTGTAGTTTGACTCGGATTCTGCTGCAGCATCAGATTGTTTCGTCTATAACTCAACGCTCCGGACGGATTTTAAGGTGATTCAATTGGGTTGGAAAATGCACGAAATCTATTTTCCAACAAAAAAGAATCAACCAATTTGGAGTCCGTATGAAAAAGTTATAGACGTTTTGAGTCAGGTATGTCTGTGCGGTCCGAATCTGAGTCAGAACGTGAGAGACTTGGACTCTATCTTCTCTTGGGCCAAAAGTGACGTGAGAGAACTTTTTGAACAGCAGGTAAACATCTCTTTCTCCCTTATCTTCATATGTGGATTGTACAAATGTCCCATACACCTGCAATTAGACATGGCACAAAAGTTTGTGAAGTATTTTTGTCTGGATAACATAAATATATTATTGAATAGTTTGCACTAGAAATCACACGAGAAATATGCATGTATGCAATATTTTGGTCTCATCCAAGGTAGTCATGTCCTCATCAAAGCGCTCAACATCCGTCTCATCTTTGGCCAAAAGAAATGTGTAGCAAGTATATCCTCCGTCTTCTTCACGCCAAAGTGTCCCATTAATCCTCCTCCATCGCCTCCTGCAACAACAAAAGACGAACAGAGCTAGCAGGAATGCATAGCTTGTTAGCACGGAACACAAAACCATCATTAATAACGAACTTGTTCCATGTTCTTCCCTCTTTACAATTCTGCATTACATCTTTAAAATCAGCATCATGCACATATTGATCTTTGATGGTCTCCAAACCAAATATTTTGAAGTCAAGTTGTGAAAGCATAGTATATCGACGAGACAAAGCATCAGCAATAACATTTTCTTTACCCTTCTTGTGTTTAATGACATAAGGAAAGTCTCAATGAATTCAACCCATTTAGCATGTCTACGATTCAGTTTAGCTTGACTTTTAATATGTTTCAAAGATTCATGATCAGAATGTATAACAAATTCTTTGGGCCATAAATAATGTTGCCATGTCTCTAAAGTCGAACAAGAGCATATAATTCTTTGTCATAAGTAGAATAGTTCAGACTAGGCCCCCTCAATTTTTCAGAAAAGTATGCAACAGGTTTGCCATCTTGTAATAACACACCTCTAATCCAATTCCACTAGCATCACATTCAAGCTCAAAAGTCTTATTAAAGTCAGGAAGTTGGAGTAAAGGGCATGTGTCAACTTATCTTTCAATACCATGAAGGCTTCTTCACATGCGGTACCCCAAACAAAAGGCACATCCTTCTTTGTAAGCTCATTGAGAGGTGCAGCAATGGTGCTAAAGTCTCTCACAAAGCGCCTATAGAAACCAGCTAGTCCAAGAAAACTCCTCACTTGTGTGACCGTTTTGGGCTGCGGCCAACTCTCAATAGCTTCAATCTTGGCTTTATCAACTTCAATTCCTGTGGAGTAACAACATAGCCAAGAAAAGATACTCGATCGGTGCAAAGGTGCACTTCCCAAGGTTACCAAACAAGCGTGCATCACGTAGAGCATTAAAACAACACGTAAATGTTCCAAATGTTCTTCCAAAGATTTGCTATAAATCAGTATATCATCAAAGTAAACTACCACAAATCGTCCAATGAAAGCACGTAAAACTTCGTTCATTAATCTCATGAAAGTACTAGGTGCATTAGTTAACCCAAAAGGCATGACTAACCACTCATATAATCCAAACTTAGTTTTAAATGCTGTTTTCCATTCATCTCCCAATTTCATACGAATTTGATGGTATCCACTCATAAATCAACTTTGGAGAATATTGTAGAGCCACTTAATTCATCAAGCATATCATCTAGCCTAGGAATAGGATGGCGATAACGAATAGTAATATTATTAATGCCTCTACAATCAACACACATACATGACGTACCATCCTTTTTAGGCACTAGTATAATAGGAACAGCACAAGGACTAAGAGATTCGCGTATATAACCTTTGTCGAGTAGCTCTGTACATGACGCATAATCTCCTTCGTCTCCTCTGGATTGGTGCGGTATGGTGCGCGGTTGGGTAGCGATGCACCGGGAATTAAGTCAATTTGATGCTCAATCCCTCGAATAGGTGGTAATCCGGTGGCACGTCTTGTGGGAAGACATCGCGAACTCTGCAAAATGTTAGTGACAGCGAGGGGCAAAGAAGAAAACACGTCCTCGAATGAAAATAATGCCTCTTTGCACACAAAAGCATAGCAAACAGATTTGCTAGAATCTAGCTCATCAATATCAGATTTGGTGGCAAATAAACATGCACTTTTCAGTTTAATTTGAAGCAACATTAGATGGTTTATTATTAGGCTTCATTTGTTGCTCAAATTCTTTTGCCACAATCTGATTTTCACTCTTATTTTCTCCTGTTTTGCTTTATTAGCTCTATTAATATCATCTTTCAAAATGGAATCAGGAGTCATAGGAAGCAAAGTAATATTTTATCCTTGTGAACAAGAGTATACTGATTGTTTCTACCATGGTGTACAGAATTTTATCAAATTGCCATGGTCTACCAAGTAATAAGGAACATGCTTGCATAGGTACCACATCACAATCAACATAATCAGCATATGTAGAGATACTAAAATGCACACGAGCGATGCGTGTTACCTTAACCTTGCGCTGTTGTTGAACCATTGGATGTAGTAAGGATGTGGATGTGGTCTTGTGGTGAGAAAGCTTCTCCACCATATCCATGCTAGCCAAGTTGTTGCAGCTCCCTCCATCTATGATGACGCGAATAGAACGTTCCTTCACAACTCCTTTGTATGGAACAAGTTATGCCTCGATTTTGCTCAGCTTGTGTAACCTGCACACTCAAAACACGTTGAGCAACTAAACATTCATACTGTCGGCATCTTGAGCAGCCATGTATTGCGTCTCAAGATCGAGAATCATCTCCACCGTGTTCTTCATGTGTAATAAGAGCCAAAGTCTCTTCATCATAGTCACTAGCGGACTCATACCCACCATCCTCGGTAGCAATCATCACACGCTGAGATTGGCATTCTCTGTAAAATGTCCTCTTCCCTTACAACGACGACAAATAATATCACTTGTGTGCCTGTTGACGCCATGGAAGAAGAAGAGCTCTGTGTAGGCCCAGCGGTGTGCTCTTGGCGAGATAGTGGTGGTTGTGCCTGCTTTCTTGTATCACGGTTGGAGGTGGCGCCGGCGGAGGTGCGGTGTAGTAGAGCGTGTGGAAGTAGATGATGCACGTGGTGTCCATGATGAAGGTCGACCTGCAGAAAAGTTAGTCCGCGCCAGCACTGTCGATCCTGCACTTCACGTTCAGCTTTACAAGCAAGATGGAATAATCGGTGATATTATTATAATCCTTGTAGTCTAGAATGGTTTGAATCTCTCTATTTAATCCACCCAGAAAGCGTGCAAGCATAGCTTCATTCTCCTCAACAATACCACATCTAATCAAGCCGGTTTGTAATTCGATAATATTCTTCTACGAATTTTTCCTTGTCTTAAACGTTGATCACGCTTTTGGAGCCCCTACCCCTCTTTTTCTAGCTTGATTTTGTTGTTTTTGTCCTAATTCCGAAAATTCCCCACCAAAAAGAGCCCCAAATTTTTTTGTGATTTATTAGTTTTGATGATGTTTTGTTGATTTTGATCCATGGATTTGCTTGGTTTCGAGTGAATCTAGCATTTCCCCAAGTTTCCCCACTTTCCATCCACGAAATCTCTCCAATTTTGACCTTCAAATCATCAATTTCCACCTCCAATTCGAAAATTTCCGCCCCAAACGAGATCTGGATTCGTCGGGCCGGACATCCGGGCCCCAAGCCGGACATCCGGCTCCTGGAGCGCCAAATCTGCTCGGTTCTGGACAGACACCCCCGAAAATCCGGGCTCCACCCCGGACATCCGACCCCTGGGATTTCAGATTTTCCCGTTTCACCGTTTTGTCCATAACTAATTCATCCGGACTCCGTTTTTGACGTTCTTTAGCTCATTTTGAAGCTATTGACATCCCCCATCCCATAAAAATACTACCACCACCATTTGACTCCATCAAATTTTCTGAACTTTGGCATCTTTGCCTAGGACTTCCACCATATCATCCGCATAGCCACCACCGACTTCCGCAACCTAACCCATTTTGTTCCCCATAGAATTAGTGGTTGCTTGTGATAGAGGCGAGGGTGTCCCGATCTTTCGATGAGATGATAACTATCGATTTGATGGAGACGACTTTGACGATCCGACTACAAACGTGCACGACGTTGCGCCTTAGCAATCGCTAAACCAACTCCGAGAGGTTATTGACCACGCTGGAGCACGATCAACCTGACCACGAAGGTCTATTCCTGCAAGCAATCGAAGAACAAGCAAGAATATGATAAAGCAATCTGAATATTGCGAATATATATGAAGTATTGATAATGGTGGGGATCCGTAAGCGGTCTTGGTCTGGTCGTTGGACACAAACGAAGTACACGAAGTTGCAATGGCTAACTTTTAAGTAAACAAATCCCAAGGAAAAAGCTACTAGATGGATCTACTTATATAGGAGCAAGGGGTGGCGGCCAAGGAGGTGGGAGGACGTCCCAAGGCAACGTAAAACTAACCCTAGGTCGTACAAGGCCAATGGGCCCAAGCGGAGGTGACGTAACACCTTTGGACTTGTAGTTTGACTCGGATTCTGCTACAGCATCAGATTGTTTCGTCTATAACTCAACGCTCCGGACGGATTTTAAGGTGATTCCAATTGGGTTGGAAAATGCACGAAATCTATTTTCCAACAAAAAAAGAATCAACCAATTTGGAGTCCGTATGAAAAAGTTATAGACGTTTTGAGTCAGGTATGTCTGTGCAGTCCGAATCTGAGTCCGAACGTGAGAGACTTGGACTCTATCTTCTCTTGGGCCAAAAGTGACGTGAGAGAACTTTTTGAACAGCAGGTAAACATCTCTTTCTCCCTTATCTTCATATGTGGATTGTACAAATGTCCCATACACCTGCAATTAGACATGGCACAAAAGTTTGTGAAGTATTTTTGTCCTGGATAACATAAATATATTATTGAATAGTTTGCACTAGAAATCACCTGAGAAATATGCATGTATGCAATATTTTTGGTCTCATCCAAGGTAGTCATGTCCTCATCAGCTTGAGTAGTGATTCGAGTCTCCTAAGGTGTTTCGGCTACTTAGGGACGGTTGCATATTCATCAACCACCACCACCACCATAACTTCGCATAGGCTTGCCCACCATACACTTCAACCACCTCAACTTAACCCAATAGTTGTTTGAGCTTGTTTGAGTTGTGGCTTGTGTCTCCTAAGGTGTTTCGGCTACTTAGGGACGACAACTTCAACTCCGACACGTGTATAGCCCATCTTTCCACTTCCGCATTGCCAAGTGCAAACCACCACCGCATTCCCGCTACCACCATTTTGACATGTGACGTTTGAGATTTTGAGTTCGCGGTTTTTCCGTTTCCTAAGGTGTTTCGGCTACTTAGGGACGAGTCTCCATCATCTTGGTTTCTACATCAAGAACACCGCTACTCATCATCGCCGGACGGTAACCTCCATATCATCTTGGTATCGTGGTATCCCTCCACTGTATATTCCCTTGCCATTGCATTGTTAACCCTAGCCTTACTTTTATGTTACTTGCCTATCGAGACTAGCCATTTGAGTATTGCCGGCAACGTTACTTGTGCACATTAGTGATCATACTTCCCATAGCATATATACCATATCATTGTGGTGCATATATTGGTATCATATCTTGTGTCACAAGTTTGTTCCCGCATACACACAATTGCTATCTTGGTTTGTGCATTGTGCAAAGTGGCCATAGAAAAAAAAAGCTTTTAAGCAAAAGAAAGAGAGCAAAGAAGCTTGTAAGCAAGTGCCATAGCATCATACCACATTGCATATAAGATTGTCATATCCGATCATCTTGGATCATCTTGTAAGAAACACCGGGAACCATACATACATAGCATACTTGGGATAGAAGTTTATCCATTTTGCATCTTATATGATAGAGGCAAAGGTGTCCCGATGTTTCGATGAGATGGTGGCTATCGCTTCGTGGGAGTCGACCTTGACGATCCGACTACGATCGGCGAGACGTCGCGCTTAGCAATCGCTAAACCAACTTCCGAGGGTTATTGACCACGCCGAGCACGATCAACTGACCACGAGGGCCTGTTTCTGCGAGCAAACGAAGAACAAGCAAGAAACTGAGATTGCAATCTGGATATTGCGAATATAAGATGAAAGCTTTATTGATCAAGGTGGGGTTCTGTGGACGCCTTTGTCGGTCGTTGAACACAAACGGCACGCGAAGTTGCAGCTATGGCGAACTTTTAATCTAAACAAAACCCAAGGTCTAAACGGTGCCCTAAGGGCTGTATATATGGAGGAAGAGGGGGAATTTCGTGGCCCTTGGTGGAGGGGTCCAAATCAACCCTAACTCTTGTTTCCCCACACATACGGACAATAAAAACAGCCTATACTTAAGTATTTCGAAATTACATGGGCCTGGCCCAATAATAAGGTGACGCAGCACCTAGAATAGCCTCGGGACGACATTTATGAAGTAGCATCTTGTATATTTCGTCCAAGGCTTCATGCACCCATTATGGTGGCTTCAAAGTCCTGAAATCATCACTTGTAACTCCGTTTGTTCCCCTTGCGCATGGCATTATCTCCATGCTTGTTCTTGCTCCAATGTCCATCCTTCTCCAAGCTAGGGCCTTCATTTGTAAGCAAAACAAATGTATCCAATTTAGGCAGCATCATATTCTCATGAACATTAGAATCATTACCAAGAAACGAAAGTACCTGATAATTTAATTGGCGTGCAAGAGCTCTAGTAATTGGTCCAAGATATGTAGCAAGAGGGGCTGTGGGTGTAACAATGGTATTGATGTCCTCATCATCCTCCCTTCTTGAAATGAAGTCGACTCGACGGAAGCTCATATTCCTCACCCAAATAAGGCTTCAAATCTGCAATGTTAAAAGTGGGACTAACCCCAAAATCTGCAGGCAGCTCAAGTTTATATGCATTATCATTTATTTTCTCTAACACCTTAAATGGACCATCAAGACGTGGCATTAGCTTTGATTTTGCAAATTAGGAAACCTATCCTCACATAAATGTAACCAAACAAGATCTCCGGTGCAAAGACAACATGTTTTCTACCCTTATCTCCAGCAAGTTTATATTTAGCATTCATACGCTCAATGTTTTCCTTAGTTATCTCATGAACTTTTAAAATCAATTCAGCACGTTCTTTAGCATCAAAATTAACCTTCTCCCAAGATGGAAGAGGCAACAAATCAATAGGTGCACGAGGTAGGAAGCCATACACAATTTCAAAAGGGCACATCTTAGTAGTAGAATGCAATGAACGATTATAAGCAAATTCAATATGAGGCAAGCATTCTTCCCACATTTTCTTATTATTCTTCAAAACAGCCCTAAGCATAGTAGACAATGTTCTATTGACTACTTCAGTTTGTCCATCAGTTTGGGGGTGACAAGTAGTACTAAAAAGCAGTTTAGTCCCCAACTTAGCCCATAAACATCTCCAAAAGTGGCTAAGAAATTTAGTATCACGATCTGAAACAATAGTATTTGGCACACCATGCAAGCTTAATAATTTCACGAAAGAACAAATCAGCAACATTAACATGGTATAAGCATCATCGCTTTTATGACATGGTATAAAGTGTGCCATTTTCGAGAATCTATCCACGACAACAAATATGCTATCCTCCCTTCTTTGTTCGAGGTAAACCTAAAACAAAGTCCATAGATATATCCTCCCAAGGAACACTAGGCACGTGCAAAGGCATATATAAACCATGAGGATTGAGTCGTGACTTAGCTTTTTGACATGTAGTGCAGCGAGCAACAAAACGTGATAGAGGCGAGGGTGTCCCGATCTTTCGATGAGGTGATAACTATCGATTTGGTGGAGACGACTTTGATGATCCGACTACAAACGTGCACGACGCTGCGCCTTAGCAATCGCTAAACCAACTCCGAGAGGTTATTGACCACGCTGGAGCACGATCAACCCGACCACGAAGGTCTATTCCTGCAAGCAATCAAGAACAAGCAAGAATATGATAAAGCAATCTGAATATTGCGAATATATATGAAGTATTGATAATGGTGGGGATCCGAAGCGGTCTTAGTCTGGTCGTTGGACACAAACGAAGCACACGGTTGCAATGGCTAACTTTAACTAAACAAATCCCAAGGAAAAAGCTACTAGATGGATCTACTTATATAGGAGCAAGGGTGGCGGCCAAGGAGGTGGGAGGACGTCCCAAGGCAGCCTAAAACTAACCCTAGGTCGTACAAGGCCAATGGGCCCAAGCGGAGGTGACGTAACACCTTTGGACTTGTAGTTTGACTCGGATTCTGCTGCAGCATCAGATTGTTTCGTCTATAACTCAACGCTCCGGACGGATTTTAAGGTGATTCCAATTGGGTTGGAAAATGCACGAAATCTATTTTCCAACAAAAAAGAATCAACCAATTTGGAGTCCGTATGAAAAGTTATAGACGTTTTGAGTCAGGTATGTCTCAGTAGTCCGAATCTGAGTCCAGAACGTGAGAGACTTGGACTCTATCTTCTCTTGGGCCAAAAGTGACGTGAGAGAACTTTTGAACAGCAGGTAAACATCTCTTTCTCCCTTATCTTCATATGTGGATTGTACAAATGTCCCATACACCTGCAATTAGACATGGCACAAAAGTTTGTGAAGTATTTTGTCCTGGATAACATAAATATATTATTGAATAGTTTGCACTAGAAATCACCTGAGAAATATGCATGTATGCAATATTTTGGTCTCATCCAAGGTAGTCATGTCCTCATCATCCTCCCTTTTGAAAACAAAGCCGTCCTCGGCGTTGCTTAATCTGAAATGTGGCTAACAAAAGAGACAAGGTGTACATGTTGTATATGTATACGCCATCCATTTTACTTCCCTTGATTTTTGCATATATGACACATGAATAGATGAGTAACTTGCATAGTTCATAAAATCTAAAGCCAACAAATTAGCACAAGAACTAGAAGGCTTGAAAATACTGCAACTCAGTTTGCACATATAAGTGAAGCTCTTATTTATTTCAAGAGATTGACAATGTTCATCATTAAACCATCCCAACATTGGTGAATAAACCTTATTTGAATCAAATTTACATGCTACAACATGCTTAGATAAGCAAACATGCAATGAGTCATTCGACACAGAATCATCACCAAGATTAGAGGTCGATCAAAATGATTAAACATTGATTCTTTTGCATCAATAGTTAATTCAATGGGTGCTCTCAAAATTGTTGGTATTTCAGTTGTTTGATCACATGGCAAAGTCAAATTATCAATATAATCCTCTAAAATAGGTGGTGTGATCAAAGTAGTGGGTAGCTCAACACATGATGTATTCAAGTTAACTAGGCATGCATCATTCTCATGTAAAAGTGGAAAATCTGTACCTTTGTCATTACCTCTTATAGTCAACTCAGATGATGCAGGCACTCTCGATGGTGATGTGTCACATGGTGGAGATGATGTAGTCCTCGCAACAACGGATGTGGTTGTCATAGTACGCCTAGTAGTTGAATAAACATCTGTATCAACAGTTGAATGTGCACCGCGCTTGTTCTCCTTGTGGGCAACACGTCGTTTTATTTCCTGTTCAGCTTTGCAAGCAAGACTAAACAAATGGTCCATAGGATAACACTCTTCATGAATTAGTATCTCCTGAATATTATGGTTTAATCCTCCCAAAATCTATCCATAAAATCTTCTTCACTTTCTTCTAAAATGAGTGCAACAAGGTAGTTTGTAAATCATCATAATATTTTGTTACGGTGTCACTACCTTGTTTTAAATGTTCAAGTTTTTTAATCATGCCACGAGTATAATAAACATCGATTTAATCTATCTCTCATGACATGTTTTAAATCATCCCAAGTATTAGGTACATAATCAGGGTGTAACCGACAATATTCACTCCACCAAACTAGAGCATAACCAGTGAAAGAACCAACCGCAACCATAACTTTTTACGCTCATCAAAATTATGGGAAGCAAATATATTATTTATGTCTAACTCCCATTCAATATATAAAGGAGGTCTAAAACGGCCATTAAATGGTGGTATAGAAACATGAACCTGATCATGTGCATTTTGATGTTTGTGCACCTCTCGTGACGGTTGTGGTATTTGCATAGGTGGTGGCATGTCTCCGCGATCGACAAAGCCCATGAATTGACTCGATCCTGTCATGATTAGTAGAACAAGAAACAAAATCCAAAAATAATGTTCCTATAACTACTAGGATGTGGTGGTAAAACGCTCACAAGAAAGCAAATATCAATGTCTTACAAGTTCTTACCATGCAGAAAGCGGTGATCGGCAACCAGCGGTGTCAAGTAACTCTAATATTGAGTAAAGCGATTGCTGGGGAGCGACGATACACGGTGTAGAAATATGTGGAGCTGGGTTGGCTATATATGGTAGCAAAAGATTAGCAATAATCAATTCAAAGATGCAATGTTGAATAAACGCTCAACGACGGTATCTGTGCTGGTCCTAGGCTAGACCGGACTAGAGACGCGAGCCTAGAACACTAATGAGGTCACGGCATAGCACAACTAGCATCAATGAAGGATACTAAGTAGCTCTTGACAGCAAGATATAAGTGAAGATCACAACGGCAGTGAAGATAATGATGAAAACAATCGCCAAGCAGGACATACAACAACTCTCTCCAACTTTCCTCTTGAAAAGTTTGAGCCAATTTTCTGATAAATTATTTCAAAGAATGCTACTAACTCAAGCTTTCCAATGCAAAAAGAATCACTCAATTCCGAGTTGATATGAGGAGTCAAAGAATTCTAAAACTGGCCTGAAAAATTGGAACAAGCTGTGTTCACGAACTTCAGAGGGCAAAACACCTATTTAGAAGCCGATTTTGAGGTGTCAAATATTGAACTAGCTTCTGCAACTATTTAGATGCGCCTCGTCTCTAGCTTTAATTTGAGTACTCACGGAGTCAAAACGGACTTCCTATGAGGAAGATACACCTGTTTTACTGAACAGTGCATAAAACAGATTCCAATCCGAATTCAGGTACGAGATTGATTCTAGATAGATCCGGTTTTTTTCCTCTTTTTTTCTCACGCTTTTTTTTCTTTCTTCTCTCTTTTTTTTTTTTTCTTTCCTTTTTTCTCTTTTTTCTCTATCTTTTTTTCCTCTTTCCAAGACAAACTGGATAAGATGCAGATTGGATCAAAGCGAAGATGTGAATGACCTCAACTATGATTATGACAATGAACAGTGCGTAGCACGTGATGGAAATTAATGGATGGGATGGTGGACAGCGGAAGGGATAATGATGCAGCGGCGGCGTGACTAATGTGAACAGAACTCGAAACTCTAAAGGAACAAGACACTAAGACCAGCAACTCGACACGACGATGCAACCGATAATTCAATAATGCAAATAATGAAAAGAAAATTGCAAAGGCTTGGACTGGCTAGGACAAATGATGAATAGATCTAACTTTTTTTGTGGCTTTTTCTTGGACAATTGGTAAGAAAATAAATCGAATCTAGGGATAACTGGAAAATCTCACCGAGCAACCTGAAAACTGGTACCACTTGATAGAGGCAAAGGTGTCCCGATCTTTCGATGAGGTGATAACTATCGATTTGGTGGAGACGACTTTGACGATCCGACTACAAACGTGCACGACGTTGCGCCTTAGCAATCGCTAAACCAACTCCGAGAGGTTATTGACCACGCTGGAGCACGATCAACTCGACCACGAAGGTCTATTCCTGCAAGCAATCAAGAACAAGCAAGAATATGATAAAGCAATCTGAATATTGCGAATATATATGAAGTATTGATAATGGTGGGGATCCGTAAGCGGTCTTAGTCTGGTCGTTGGACACAAACGAAGTACACGGTTGCAATGGCTAACTTTAACTAAACAAATCCCAAGGAAAAAGCTACTAGATGGATCTACTTATATAGGAGCAAGGGGTGGCGGCCAAGGAGGTGGAGGACGTCCCAAGGCAGCCTAAAACTAACCCTAGGTCGTACAAGGCCAATGGGCCCAAGCGGAGGTGACGTAACACCTTTGGACTTGTAGTTTGACTCGGATTCTGCTGCAGCATCAGATTGTTTCGTCTATAACTCAACGCCCGGACGGATTTTAAGGTGATTCCAATTGGGTTGGAAAATGCACGAAATCTATTTTCCAACAAAAAAGAATCAACCAATTTGGAGTCCGTATGAAAAGTTATAGACGTTTTGAGTCAGGTATGTCTGCAGCAGTCCGAATCTGAGTCCGAACGTGAGAGACTTGGACTCTATCTTCTCTTGGGCCAAAAGTGACGT
Source organism: Aegilops longissima (assembly GCA_021605205.1). NCBI lineage: Eukaryota > Viridiplantae > Streptophyta > Magnoliopsida > Poales > Poaceae > Aegilops > Aegilops longissima. The sequence goes on from JAHIAM010004818.1 coordinate 37,926, forward strand.
GAGAGAACTTTTTGAACAGCAGGTAAACATCTCTTTCTCCCTTATCTTCATATGTGGATTGTACAAATGTCCCATACACCTGCAATTAGACATGGCACAAAAGTTTGTGAAGTATTTTTGTCCTGGATAACATAAATATATTATTGAATAGTTTGCACTAGAAATCACCTGAGAAATATGCATGTATGCAATATTTTTGGTCTCATCCAAGGTAGTCATGTCCTCATCAAAATGTGTAGCAAGTATATCCTCCGTCTTCTTCACGCCAAAGTGTCCCATTAATCCTCCTCCATGCGCCTCCTGCAACAACAAAAGACGAACAGAGCTAGCAGGAATGCATAGCTTGTTAGCACGGAACACAAAACCATCATTAATAACGAACTTGTTCCATGTTCTTCCCTCTTTACAATTCTGCATTACATCTTTAAAATCAGCATCATGCACATATTGATCTTTGATGGTCTCCAAACCAAATATTTTGAAGTCAAGTTGTGAAAGCATAGTATATCGACGAGACAAAGCATCAAGAATAACATTTTCTTTACCCTTCTTGTGTTTAATGACATAAGGGAAAGTCTCAATGAATTCAACCCATTTAGCATGTCTACGATTCAGTTTAGCTTGACTTTTAATATGTTTCAAAGATTCATGATCGAATGTATAACAAATTCTTTGGGCCATAAATAATGTTGCCATGTCTCTAAAGTCCTAACAAGAGCATATAATTCTTTGTCATAAGTAGAATAGTTCAGACTAGGCCCACTCAATTTTTCGTAAAAGTATGCAACAGGTTTGCCATCTTGTAATAACACACCTCCTAATCCAATTCCACTAGCATCACATTCAAGCTCAAAAGTCTTATTAAAGTCAGGAAGTTGGAGTAAAGGAGCATGTGTCAACTTATCTTTCAATACCATGAAGGCTTCTTCCCATGCGGTACCCCAAACAAAAGGCACATCCTTCTTTGTAAGCTCATTGAGAGGTGCAGCAATGGTGCTAAAGTCTCTCACAAAACGCCTATAGAAACCAGCTAGTCCAAGAAAACTCCTCACTTGTGTGACCGCTTTGGGCTGCGGCCAACTCTCAATAGCTTCAATCTTGGCTTTATCAACTTCAATTCCTCGTGGAGTAACAACATAGCCAAGAAAAGATACTCGGTCGGTGCAAAAGGTGCACTTCCCAAGGTTACCAAACAAACGTGCATCACGAGAGCATTAAAAACAGCACGTAAATGTTCCAAATGTTCTTCCAAAGATTTGCTATAAATCAGTATATCATCAAAGTAAACTACCACAAATCGTCCAATGAAAGCACGAAACTTCGCTCATTAATCTCATGAAAGTACTAGGTGCATTAGTTAACCCAAAAGGCATGACTAACCACTCATATAATCCAAACTTAGTTTTAAATGCTGTTTTCCATTCATCTCCCAATTTCATACGAATTTGATGGTATCCACTACGCAAATCAACTTTGGAGAATATTGTAGAGCCACTTAATTCATCAAGCATATCATCTAGCCTAGGAATAGGATGACGATAACGAATAGTAATATTATTAATGCCTCTACAATCAACACACATACGCCGACGTACCATCCTTTTTAGGCACTAGTATAATAGGAACAGCACAAGGACTAAGAGATTCGCAGATATAACCTTTGTCGAGTAGCTCCTGTACATGACGATAATCTCCTTTCTCCTCCGGATTGGTACGGTATGGTGCGCGGTTGGGTAGCGATGCACCGGAATTAAGTCAATTTGATGCTCAATCCTCGAATAGGTGGTAATCCGGTGGCACGCCTTGTGGGAAGACATCGCGAACTCCCGCAAAATGTTAGTGACAGCAGGGGCAAAGAGAAAGGCACGTCCTCGAATGAAAATAATGCCTCTTTGCACACAAAAGCATAGCAAACAGATTTGCTAGAATCTAGCTCATCAATATCAGATTTGGTGGCAAATAAACATGCACTTTTCAGTTTAATTTCGAAGCAACATTAGATGGTTTATTATTAGGCTTCATTTGTTGCTCAAATTCTTTTGCCACAATCTGATTTTCACTCTTATTTTTCTCCTGTTTTGCTTTATTAGCTCTATTAATATCATCTTTCAAAATGGAATCAGGAGTCATAGGAAGCAAAGTAATATTTTTATCCTTGTGAACAAGAGTATACTGATTGTTTCTACCATGGTGTACAGAATTTTATCAAATTGCCATGGTCTACCAAGTAATAAGGAACATGCTTGCATAGGTACCACATCACAATCAACATAATCAGCATATGTAGAGATACTAAAATGCACACTAACAAGACGTGTTACCTTAACCTTGCCGCTGTTGTTGAACCATTGGATGTAGTAAGGATGTGGATGTGGTCTTGTGGTGAGAGAAAGCTTCTCCACCATATCCATGCTAGCCAAGTTGTTGCAGCTCCCTCCATCTATGATGACGCGAATAGAACGCTCCTTCACAACTCCCTTTGTATGGAACAAGTTATGCCTCTGATTTTGCTCAGCTTGTGTAACCTGCACACTCAAAACACGTTGAGCAACTAAACATTCATACCTGTCAGCATCTTCAGCAGCCATGTATTGCGCCTCAAGATCGAATCATCTCCACCGTGTTCTTCATGTGTAATAAGAGCCAAAGTCTCTTCATCATAGTCACTAGCGGACTCATACCCACCATCCTCAGAGCAATCATCACACGCTGAGATTGGCATTCTCTCAAAAATGTCCTCTTCCTTACAACGACGACAAATAATATCACTTGTGTGCCCTGCTGACGCCATGGAAGAAGAAGAGCTCTGTAGGCCCAGCAGTGTGCTCTTGGCGATAGTGGTGGTTGTGCCTGCTTTCTTGTATCACGGTTGGAGGTGGCAGCCGACGGAGGTGCCGTGTAGTAGAACGTGTGGAAGTAGATGATGCACGTGGTGTCCATGATGAAGGTCGACCTGCAGAAAAGTTAGTCCGCGCCAAGGCTGTCGATCCTGACTTCACGCTCAGCTTTACAAGCAAGATGGAATAATCGAGTGATATTATTATAATCCTTGTAGTCTAGAATGGTTTGAATCTCTCTATTTAATCCACCCGTAAAACGTGCAAGCATAGCTTCATTCTCCTCAACAATACCACATCTAATCAAGCCAGTTTGTAATTCCCGATAATATTCTTCACCGAATTTTTCCTTGTCTTAAGCGCTGCAATTTTTGAAGTAATTCACGTTGATAATATGGAGGAACCCAACGAGCACGCATAGCAGTTTTCAAAGCAGCCCAAGTAGCTGGAACAGGATATAATCTACAATGTTCGACCACCAAACACATGCAAAGCTAGTGAAAGCACAAACAGCAGCAGAACACGCCTCTCCTCGTGATATTGTAAACATGTAAATCGTTGTTCAGTTTCTAATTCCCAAGTAAGATATATATCGTGAACATATCTACCTCAAATGGTGGAATATTCAATTTCAGTTTAGGGAGATGGTCATGATCTCGCACTCAAGGGGAGCCCAACATCGCCATTATTTGCATGTGGACGACCTGGTGGTTGTGGTGCTGGTGGTTGCACGTAGTTCGATGTTGATCAACCTCATCCTCGTAAGCTCTCACATAATCATCCTCTCCCCGCCGCAGCAGCAGGAGCCATGTATATCAACAGCAGCACCAAGCAGCTTGGCCAGTGAAGAGGGACACGGAAGCTCGGCGGAGGGCTGTTTCGCGATGTGGAGGTAGTCCGTGTTGTTGTAGTAGAGGTGCGTTAGGTGCAGCCGGTGGTGGTGGTGGTAGACGCGCGAGCAATTCATTAAACTTGATATCGAGCTTTGTTTCGAACGCCTTCTCAATGCCATCTATCTTCTCCATGGCCTCTTCAAATCTATTTAGCACATCGTCCACCTGCCCACTCATCATTTGTTGAAACTTATCATGTAGCGCTTTGTTTGTCATGTTCTCCCAGTCAGTCTCGTCGGCTTGTGATCCTGCCATGGTTAGCAGCAATAGAAACACACAAGAATATGATTCGACAGACTACTAGGAAGTGGTGGTGGTGGTGTGGTGGACAGTCACAAATCCGTGAAGCAAATCTCAAATTCTTACCAGTTCTTACCAAAGAAGAAGCGGTGATCGGCAACCGATGTAGTCAAAACTCTCAAAGCTTGGATAGAGCGATTACGGGGAGAGTCAAACGACGATGTAGATGTATGTGGAGCTGGGAAGGCTTATAATATGGTAGCAAAAGGGTCAGCAATAATCAATTCAGAGATGCAAAGTTGAATAAACGCTCAACGACGGCAGATCTGTGTCTGGTCCTAGGCTAGACCGTGCTAGAGACGCGAGCCTAGAACACTAACAAAATCACGGCGCTGCATGGAAACAACGGAAAAGCACACTCTGGAAATTTTTGTTCGCTCTTTTTTTTTTTTTTGCGCTGTTTTTTTTTTGCGCTGCTTTTTTTTTTTTTTTTGCGAAAAATCACTATAATGGCGAGTGTCTCAAAACTCTTCCAGGTCAAATCGACAGATGGGCACGAAATTTTTCGACCAAAAAAAATTTTTTTTTGACTGCCGGACCCAAAAACTGAAACGGGTCAAAAAACTTTCTATAACGGCGATCGTCTCAATCCACTTAGAAACACCTAAAAATAGGGTAGCCGAAAAATTTTTTGACAAGTACGCTTTTGAAATTTTTTTTTTTTTTTCAAACCTACTCCGCAAGGAAACACGAATCGAAACTAGATGGATCTCAAAACAAACCTAATATGAGAAAACTCGGATTGGTGGTGGATATATGACAGTGGTGGTGGTGGTATATGGTACGGATTCAGAGCGGTGGCGGAAAAGCAATGGTGGTAGATGGCAAGGCGATGATGATGGTGCGGCGTGGCGTGACAACTTATGACCGAACTCAAACTCTAAAAGACTAGACTCTAAGACCAGCAACTTGACACGACGATGCAACCGCAAATTCAACAAAGCAAAACCCTAAAAAGATTATGCAAAGGCTCAGATTGGTTCGGATATGATGAACTAACCCTAATTTTTTTGTGGCTTTTTCGTGGACAATAGGTATGAAGAACAGACTCGATCTAAACTACGAAAAACTGGAAAATCTCACCGAGCAACCCGGAAATCTGATACCACTTGATAGAGGCAAAGGTGTCCGATGTTTCGATGAGATGGTGGCTATCGCTTCGTGGAGTCGACCTTGACGATCCGACTACGATCGCGGCGAGACGTCGCGCCTTAGCAATCGCTAAACCAACTTCCGAGGGTTATTGACCACGCCGAGCACGATCAACTCGACCACGAGGGCCTGTTTCTGCGAGCAAACGAAGAACAAGCAAGAAACTGAGATTGCAATCTGGATATTGCGAATATAAGATGAAAGCTTTATTGATCAAGGTGGGGTTCTGTGGACGCCTTTGTCCGGTCGTTGAACACAAACGGCACGCGAAGTTGCAGCTATGGCGAACTTTTAATCTAAACAAAACCCAAGGTCTAAACGGTGCCCTAAGGGCTGTATATATGGAGGAAGAGGGGGGAATTTCGTGGCCCTTGGTGGAGGGGTCCGAAATCAACCCTAACTCTTGTTTCCCCACACATACGGACAATAAAAACAGCCTATACTTAAGTATTTCGAAATTACATGGGCCTGGCCCAATAATAAGGTGACGCAGCACCTAGAATAGCCTCGGGACGACATTTATGAAGTAGCATCTTGTATATTTCGTCCAAGGCTTCATGCACCCATTATGGTGGCTTCAAAGTCCTGAAATCATCACTTGTAACTCCGTTTGTTCCCCTATGCGCATGGCATTATCTCCATGCTTGTTCTTGCTCCAATGTCCATCCTTCTCCAAGCTAGGGCCTTCATTTGTAAGCAAAACAAATGTATCCAATTTAGGCAGCATCATATTCTCATGAACATTAGAATCATTACCAAGAAACGAAAGTACCTGATAATTTAATTGGCGTGCGCGAGCTCTAGTAATTGGTCCAGTATATGTAGCAGTAGGGGCTGTGGGTGTAACAATGGTATTGATGTCCTCATCATTATAGGTTGTGCACAAGTGTCGTATCCGCCTATTGAGCAATCGTGCTAGCGTCTCTCTTGAGTTGTGCAACACGAGCATTTTGGTGGATTCCACATTTTGTGCTCATTCCTTGGTTGCACGTCCCCTATTTATCTATCCGTGTGTGTGTTTCCGTGTGCCATTCTTTGCTATTGGTCCATTTGTTTCACTTGCGAATTTGTGAATCTCTTTCAACATTATTGACTCTTGCTAACATTTTGCATTAAATTTTTGTGCCACTATCCTCACCGAGCTCCTCCATAAGCTTTACTTGTGTAGGTGTGAGAACCGACAAGGATTGGTACCAATAGTGCTATTTCGTTGTCCGCATTTGAGTGAACTTGATTCATTGTCAACATCGGTCAAGGTACATTGAAATGAGTTCTTCTCTTTCTCCCACTCATATTTGCTCGAGTCTTGTGATGGATAGGCCAGGCATTTCCTCTTCGGTCCTCGACAACAACGACGGCATGAACAACTACATCACCAAAGCGTCTATCTTCGATCTACAACGACAAGTGCAAGGCACACAATCAAGATTGCGAGCGCGATCGAGAACATCTCCATCGACATTCATCACTCCAAGCAAGGAGAAGGGACTACATCGACAAGAAGCTTGCCGCACATAAAGAGGAGCAAGATGCAAGGATGGAGGAGATTAGAGCCTTGATCAAGTCTACTTCCCTTCGTCATCTTCAAGGCGGCGACATTCAAGCCACAAGTCTTGAGCGCCAAACGACGCAAGTGCAAATCGTCCTCGTCCACATCTACATGGCGACCACCATCACGCTCGTGATCAACATCGTCATGAAGGGCAAGTCACCTCAAGCATCATGTGCACGACGACGATTTAACGCCAAGGAGCTCAAGCACGACAACGACATCATCATCATGAAGATGCTCCAAGCGCAAATGCACAAGTCCCAACAAGCCCTACTTCACGCCAAGTCGAAGCTTCATAAGCGCAAGAGAAGACCGCGAGACGAGCACCACCAAGACGGCGCTACGGCTACAACAACCACTTCGGCATCTTCGCCAAGTGCAATCAAGACATCTTCGCCTTTGGACGTACGGCATCTTCGCCTACTTCCCACGTGTACGCCTACATCGACTTCATCAAGTCCAAGGGGACCACCTACGAGCGAGGGCGACACTTCCATCTTCGGAAGCCCCTCAAGGAAGATGGCCGAGCATGGGAAACTCCCTTCGGTCATGGAGACGAGCTATGAGGTGCCACATCATATGGGCCTCCAACACCAAGACGGTGACAAGACGGTCGAGCAAGGGCCATCCCCTTCAACCACGGGCGACGAAGCGCGAACCTCTTCAACAACATGAAGACGACGCCCACATTGGACTCATACTCCGAGTCAAGCTACGCGACCGCCGCATGGAGACATTTGCACCTACATCTCTCCAAGCACCACATATGTTGAGATGCCCCATTTGTCATGTGAGGAGAGCCACCACCACATGAGTGACATGAGTGACTACACCATACGTGACATTGAGAGCATTTCCTATGAGAGGATGAGTGTGACCACCACTAGCCCCACACATGAGAGCATGCCACACATCCTATGTGAGGTTGAGCGCCATTTGAGTGACTCCACCCACCATACGAGTGAGAGCATCCTTGAGGGAGTGAGTGAGCCACAACACTTAGTGAGTGAGGTAGTTGACACGGCACATGAGGCCACTATGATTTCTAACGACTTAACCTCTACTCCTAGTGGGTTTTCTTCTTTGGTGCTAGGTCTCCTACATGACGACATGCCTATCCTCGACGAGTCCATCCCTACATTGGAGACGACGATGGCCATGGTGGACGATGATACCCCCCCCCCCCACATGGTTCCATCAAGATGAAGATGACAACGAATGGATCGTTGACACCTCACCTACAACACATGAGCGATGCTCCAAAGGTAACATAGGTGATGGTACTTCTCTTGTCCCACTAGTGGACCATCTTGACATTGATTGCTCTCATGATGTCGACCCACCTATTACCATGCTTCATGCTAGTGAAACTTCTTCATGCCTTGACTTACCTATTTATGATGAATATGATGATGAGCATGTTGAGTTGCCTAGTTGTGATGTTATGCTCCATAGGATATCATGTGAAAATTCTTTTGGTCACCTCATATTTGACAATCCATTGAACTTGTCATATGCTATGAGTGAGATCTCCCATATTGCATCTTCACAATCTCAACATAGTAACTATGCATGCCCCATTAAAATAAATCCCATTTGCACTTATGGCATAGATGATTAGATGATGGTCATAGGCTTTTGCTTCTCTTGTGATGATATTGCCATGCTTCCTTTACATGATTTATGCAATTGCCTACTATTCCATGCCATGATCACATTGTTCCAAATATGCATTGTTTTGGATGTTGTCAATATTCTCCATGTGATGTTTCCATTAATGCTCATGAGGAGACCCCCATAGTTTTCTCATACATATTTGGAGATCTTGATGCATTTCATACTTTGCATGATTCCCATGATTGTGTACACCATATGCATTCCATGAACAACAATGCTCTAGATATTTCTCATGATGCATTACACAATTTGAGTCTCCATTATGCTATACATAACAACAAACCTATCATGATGGCTGACATGTTTCTATATCACGCATCTCATTTATTTGAGCATTGGATATTTTGTGCTAACCGACACATGCATGTGCGCATCATGATGGATGATGTGTACATATATCATGCACACACAATTTTTCCTTTGTCTTTGTTTTGTGTAGGTACTCATGTATACTCGTCAACTTCTCAATCCCAAGAGTTGACGAAATGAGCTCTTGAGAGCAACGATGCTTTGGGATCCCGTGGACTATCCTTACCACCGTTCCCTTCGCGCAAGGACTACGCACATCTCTTCTACTTGGCTCTCACACGGCTATGGGCCATTTACCACTTGTCACCTTATGCTCATTTTCCCGTGTTCACTTTGCATGTTATGCTTGCTCCTATGTCTTTGCCATGCAATTGTGACCCTTGCTTGCATCTAGCCATGTTTCATCATTATGCCACTTCTATGCGTATTTGCATGCTTGGTGGAGATCCTTGTTACTATTGCCATGTTTATCATGTGCCCCATGCTATTGATGCTTGTTGTGTTGGGAGAGTCATGATGCCCCATTGCTATATACACATGGCCTCTCGCCAATACATTCATGCCATTCTACTCGTATCTTGCTTTCATGCTTGTGCTATGTCATGTGCATTATACATGCCCACTATTTGCACACACGACATGCTTGTCATGATTCCTCCTAGTATGTTGCACCTTTGCACCACTAGCTTGCTTGACTTGATCGCTTGGATTGCTTGCTATGTTGCATCACCCATGTTCCACTATTACTTGCTTTCTTGGGTTGATGACATATATGCTCATGGGTCTCACATGATATATCTTGATCATTGTCTCTTGTGTCCATTAGTTGCCTCTCTCATATCCACTTGTATTGAGTGCAACCATACTATGCTTATTGATCTTGGAGACTTTGACACTTTACTTGTGATGCATGCTTGTTTGATTGATCCTCTTGTATTTGGATGTTCTTACATCATATGCCTCCATACTTTGAAATGCTCCCTTGTACTTTCTTATGATGAGCATGATGCATACACTTGTTCGGTATCTTACCACACGAATGATAGGTTTTGCACTTCCGCTAACCTCATTTGTTTTTCCCAGTGTTTGTCATGTTCTTTCATTTTGAAGGATTCACAAGGCATTACCGTCATGAGACATATTGGTTATGTGAAGGCATACATGATGTGCAACTCCAACATCTTCCGGAACATTCATAAGGTGAACTCCTTCCCTTTGAGCCATCCTCAAATACGCATATTGGATGGGTCACTCTTTCATTGTTGTTTCCTTCTTGTTGTCTACATGATACATCTCATGGACGGAGGAGCGACATTGGAGATTGGCTCTATGGACCTTTACATTGAGGAGCGCTTGGACTTGGATGCACCTTCGGAATTCCACTCTTGCCACGACATCGAGCATTGGTACACCAACACCTCCATATTTGTTGATTGTGCTCATACATGTCATGCTCGTTGGACATATCATACTCACCACAAGTTCGTACCCTATGCATGGATTGAATCACATTATGATTGCCTTATTGCATCTTACATTCCAATGTCATCCATGATATATGAGCTTGTGCACTTCCTTAGCACATTTGTTGTGATCTTCCTTGATGGCATATTCATACATCATATTGCCCATCATCAATTGCATGACAACATAATCACATTGAGCACCAATTACCATGTTCATGCTCTTGATAAAGCATCCCATTATGACATTATTTTGCACAATGGTAGAATTTTTCGCTTTGTGCACCATGCTAATTACCCCATGAATGCTTTGCATGTCATTCTAGATCATCTTGATAAGCATCATGTGTCTTGCCACGCACTATCTTGCCGCACAGACTCATTCTTACATGATGGACACTTTGTATGCGCTAACCATTGTATTTCCAAGTGTACTTTGTGTTTGCTCCTTTTGCATGTATACCACTCCGGAGACACCTTTGAGTACTTGGATTGTGCCATGCCTTCAACTTCGTCCAACTACATGTCCGTCCACGACAACCGTTTCCATGGTGATGAGGATCACGATCCGAGGTCGGATCTTTCCCAAGGGAGGGGAGATGATGCGGAGCATCCGACGATCATCCCCATGTACACTCGAGCCTACGCCATTGGACCTAAGGTGAATTCGCTCCTTTCGGAATCTTCCCTTTCCGCATGTAAGACATGGATGCTACTTCAAGCGCGGACCTTGTGCATACTCAGTACACCCGAGGAGACCATGGAGAGCCCAAGGACCAAGGCCAAGCGTGCATGAAGCGAAGGAAGGAGAAGGAAGAAGAGCCCTGCTACATAATGGCCGGAATCCGCCCCGGCCGGACATCCGCCCTTGCCCCGAAATTCGGCATCGGCTATCCAGAGAACACCGAAAAGGACCAGCGAGTCGGACATCCGCACCATGCCCCGGACATCCGGCTCTTCCTGAAGCCCCGGACATCCGGCCCCTTCGCCCGGAAATCCGTCCCCTCCATCACCGAACGCATCTGGAAGACCCAGGCCAGCCCGGACATCCGGCCTGTCCCGAAGCCCCGGACATCCGGCCCGTCACCCGGACATCCGGCCACCCCTGCGCGTAGTGTAGCGGGCCACCGGCCCATGTACCCCTTCACTTCATCCCCAACTTGTACTATGACTATATATACTCCTCCACCTCCTCCTAGTTAGGGTTAGCTTAGGTTTAGCTCATGTTTGTGTGAGAGCCTTGCTCATCCACTTGGTTACTTCTCCTCGGAGATCAGGACCTCTTCGAAGAAGATCCCCCAAGCGGATTCAAGACCCCCTTCTAGGGTGGACCCCATCAAGACCTCCTCTCGGAGAAGAACGGCTACTCGTGTATCCTTACCGTTGTTGATTTTGGATCATATGTACCTCTTTGTGTTCGGTGATCTAGCACTTGTGTGATTGATCTCTTGTTGGTCAAGTGATTTCTCTCTCGTTTCCTCCGTGTTTCCCTCTTGTTCTTCCGCGTGCTCTTCGTGATTCCCCGTAGGATCCGCTCCAACGTGAAAGATCATCCACGTAGGGTTCCGCCCTACATCAAATGTGGTGCTCAGTTTACGTTTGGTTCATTTGTTGTGGTGTTTAGTTAACTGTTTGGTTCAATTCTACAATGCGATGTTCAATTATTGTGGGCGCATTCTGTTGTTGTATACCATGTGAGAAATAAATCAAAATTTGTTGTACTAAATACATGAGAAACAAGTACAATTGTTATATTTCCAAGTTGTTAAGCATGCTTGGTTTGGTTAACTATATGATCTTCTATTAGGAGTATGTTATATTGTGCAATGTGGTGCTCAGTTAACGTTTGGTTCATTTCTTGTGGTGTTTAGTTAACTGTTCGGTTCAATTCTGCAATGCGATGTTCAATTGTTGTGGCTGCATTCTGTTATTGTATACCATGTGAGAAATAAATCAAATTTGACTGTACTAAATACATGAGAAACAGATACAATTGCTATATTTCCAAGTTATTAAGCATGCTTGGTTTGGTGATGAGGACATCAATACCATTGTTACACCCACAGCCCCTACTGCTACATATATTGGACCAATTACTAGAGCTCGCGCACGCCAATTAAATTATCAGGTACTTTCGTTTTTTGGTAATGATTCTAATGTTCATGAGAATATGATGCTGCCTAAATTGGATACATTTGTTTTGCTTACAAATGAAGGCCCTAGCTTGGAGAAGGATGGACATTGGAGCAACAACAAGCATGGAGATAATGCCATGCGCAAGGGGAACAAGAACGGAGTTACAAGTGATGATTTCAGGACTTTGAAGCCACCATAATGGATGCATGAAGCCTTGGACGAAATATACAAGATGCTACTTCATAAATGTCGTCACGAGGCTATTCTAGGTGCTGCGTCACCTTATTAGTGGGCCAGGCCCATGTAATTTCGAAATACTTAAGTATAGGCTGTTTTTAGAGTCCGTATGTGTGGGGAAACAAGAGTTAGGGTTGATTTCGGACCCCTCCACCAAGGGCCACGAAATTCCCCCCCTCTTCCTCCATATATACAGCCCTTAGGGCACCGTTTAGACCTTGGGTTTTGTTTAGATTAAAAGTTCGCCATAGCTGCAACTCGCGCATTTCGTTTGTGTTCAACGACTGGACAAAGGCGCCACAGAACCCCACCTTGATCAATAAAGCTTTCATCTTATATTCGCAATATCCAGATTGCAATCTCAGTTTCTTGCTTGTTCTTCGTTTGCTCGCAGGAAACAGGCCCTCGTGGTCGTTGATCGTGCTCTCGGCGTGGTCAATAACCCTCGGAAGTTGGTTTAGCGATTGCTAAGGCGCGACGTCTCGCGACGTTCAGAGTCGGATCGTCAAGGTCGACTCCCACGTAAACGATAGCCACCATCTCATCGAAACATCGGGACACCTTTGCCTCTATCAGTTTAGGCCCAAAATTTTCCGAAAACGCACTTGTCGAAAAATTTTCTGGCTATCCTATTTTTAGGTGTTTCTAAGCGTATTGAGACAGTCGCCATTATAGAAAGTTTTTTTTGACCCGTTTCCAGTTTTTGGGTCTGGGCAGTCGAAAAAAAAAAATTTTTTGGTCGAAAAAATTTCGTGCCCATCCTGTCAGTTTGACCCGGGAAGAGTTTTGAGACACTCGCCATTATAGTGATTTTTCGCAAAAAAAAAAAGAGCAGCGCAAAAAAAAGACGCGCAAAAAAAAAAGAGCGAAAAAAAAAATTATTCCAGAGTGTGCTTTTCCGTTGTTTCCGTGCAGCGCCGTGATTTTGTTAGTGTTCTAGGCTCGCGTCTCTAGCACGGTCTAGCCTAGGACCAAAGACAAGACCGTCGTGAGCGTTTATTCAACTTTGCATCTCTGAATTGATTATTGCTGACCATTTTGCTACCATATTATAAGCCTTCCCAGCTCCACATACATCTACATCGTGCGCTTGACTCTCCCGGTAATCGCTCTATCCAAGCTTTGAGAGTTTTGACTACATCGGTTGCCGATCACCGCTTTCTTCTTGGGTAAGAACTGGTAAGAATTTGAGATTTGCTCGACGGATTTGTGACTGTCCACCACACCACCACCACCACTTCCTAGTAGTCTGTCGAATCATATTCTTGTGTGTTTCTATTGCTGCTAACCATGGCAGGATCACAAGCCATTTAGACTGACCGGGAGAACATGACAAACAAAGCGCTACATGATAAGTTTCAACAAATGATGAGTGGGCAGGTGGACGATGTGCTAAATAGATTTGAAGAGGCCATGGAGAAGATAGATGGCATTGAGAAGGCGTTCAAACAAAGCTCGATAACAAGTTTAATGAATTGCTCGGCGTCACGACCACCACCACCGGCTGCACCTAACGCACCTCTACTACAACAACACGGACTACCTCCACATCGCGAAACAGCCCTCCGCCGAGCTTCCGTGTCCCTCTTCACCTGGCCAAGCTCTTTGGTGCTGCTGTTGATGATACTGTGGCTCCTGCTGCTGCAAGGGGGGAGGATGATTATGTGAGAGCTTACGAGGATGAGGTTGATCAACATCGAACTACGTGCAACCACCAGCACCACAACCACCAGGTCGTCCACATGCAAATAATGGCAATGTTGGGCTCCCCTTCAGTGCGAGATCATGACCATCTCCCTAAACTGAAATTGAATATTCCACCATTTGAGGGTAGATATGTTCTGATATATATCTTACTTGGGAGTTAGAAACTGAACAACGATTTACATGTTTACAATATCCCGAGGAGAGACGTGTTCTGCTGCTGTTTGTGCTTTCACTAGCTTTGCATGTGTTTGGTGGTCTGAACATTGTAGATTATATCCTGTTCAGCTACTTGGGCTGCTTTGAAAACTGCTATGCGTACTCGTTGGGTTCCACCATATTATCAGCGTGAATTACTTCAAAAATTGCAGCGCTTAAGACAAGGAAAAATTCGGTAGAAGAATATTATCGGAGTTACAAACTGGCTTGATTAGATGTGGTATTGTTGAGGAGAATGAAGCTATGCTTGCACGTTTTCTGGGTGGATTAAATAGAGATTCAGACCATTCTAGACTACAAGGATTATAATAATATCACTCGATTATTCCATCTTGCTTGTAAAGCTGAACGTGAAGTGCAGGATCGCAGGCCTTGGCGCGGACTAACTTTTCTCGCAGGTCGACCTTCATCATGGACACCACGTGCATCATCTACTTCCACACGTTCTACTACACGGCACCTCCGTCGGCTGCCACCTCCAACCGTGATACAAGAAAGCAGGCACAACCACCACTATCTCGCCAAGAGTACACTGCTTTGGGCCTACAGAGCTCTTCTTCTTCCATGGCGTCAACAGGGCACACAAGTGATATTATTTGTCGTCGTTGTAAGGGAAGAGGACATTTTATGAGAGAATGCCAATCTCAGCGTGTGATGATTGCTACCGAGGATGGTGGGTATGAGTCGCTAGTGACTATGATGAAGAGACTTTGGCTCTTATTACACATGAAGAACACGGTGGAGATGATTACGATCTTGAGACGCAATACATGGCTGCTGAAGATCTTGTGGTATGAATGTTTAGTTGCTCAACGTGTTTTGAGTGTGCAGGTTACACAAGTGAGCAAAATCAGAGGCATAACTTGTTCCATACAAAGGAGTTGTGAAGGAACGTTCTATTCAAGGCGTCATCATAGATGGAGGGAGCTGCAACAACTTGGCTAGCATGGATATGGTGGAGAAGCTTTCTCTCACCACAAGACCACATCCACATCCTTACTACATCCAATGGTTCAACAACAGCGGCAAGGTTAAGGTAACACGTCTTGTTAGTGTGCATTTTAGTATCTCTACATATGCTGATTATGTTGATTGTGATGTGGTACCTATGCAAGCATGTTCCTTATTACTTGGTAGACCATGGCAATTTGATAAAATTCTGTACACCATGGTAGAAACAATCAGTATACTCTTGTTCACAAGGATAAAAATATTACTTTGCTTCCTATGACTCCTGATTCCATTTTGAAAGATGATATTAATAGAGCTAATAAAGCAAAACAGGAGAAAATAAGAGTGAAAATCAGATTGTGGCAAAAGAATTTGAGCAACAAATGAAGCCTAATAATAAACCATCTAATGTTGCTTCGAAATTAAACTGAAAAGTGCATGTTTATTTGCCACCAAATCTGATATTGATGAGCTAGATTCTAGCAAATCTGTTTGCTATGCTTTTGTGTGCAAAGAGGCATTATTTTCATTCGAGGACGTGCCTTCCTCTTTGCCCCTCGCTATCACTAACATTTTGCGGGAGTTCACGACGTCTTCCCACAAGACGTGCCACCGGATTACCACCTATTCGAGGGATTGAGCATCAAATTGACTTAATTCCGGTGCATCGCTACCAACCGTGCACCATACCGTACCAATCCAGAGGAGACGAAGGAGATTATCGTCAAGTACAGGAGCTGCTCGACAAAGGTTATATACGCGAATCTCTTAGTCCTTGTGCTGTTCCTATTATACTAGTGCCTAAAAAGGATGGTACGTCGGCGTATGTGTGTTGATTGTAGAGGCATTAATAATATTACTATTCGTTATCGTCATCCTATTCCTAGGCTAGATGATATGCTTGATGAATTGAGTGGCTCTACAATATTCTCCAAAGTTGATTTGCGTAGTGGATACCATCAAATTCGTATGAAATTGGGAGATGAATGGAAAACAGCATTTAAAACTAAGTTTGGATTATATGAGTGGTTAGTCATGCCTTTTGGGTTAACTAATGCACCTAGTACTTTCATGAGATTAATGAACGAAGTTTTACGTGCTTTCATTGGACGATTTGTGGTAGTTTACTTTGATGATATACTGATTTATAGCAAATCTTTGGAAGAACATTTGGAACATTTACGTGCTGTTTTTAATGCTCTACGTGATGCACGTTTGTTTGGTAACCTTGGGAAGTGCACCTTTTGCACCGACGAGTATCTTTTCTTGGCTATGTTGTTACTCCACAGGAATTGAAGTTGATAAAGCCAAGATTGAAGCTATTGAGAGTTGGCCGCAGCCCAAAACGGTCACACAAGTGAGGAGTTTTCTTGGACTCGCTGGTTTCTATAGGCGTTTTGTGAGAGACTTTAGCACCATTGCTGCACCTCTCAATGAGCTTACAAAGAAGGATGTGCCTTTTGTTTGGGGTACCGCATGAGAACAAGCCTTCACGGTATTGAAAGATAAGTTGACACATGCTCCTTTACTCCAACTTCCCGACTTTAATAAGACTTTTGAGCTTGAATGTGATGCTAGTGGAATTGGATTAGGAGGTGTGTTATTACAAGATGGCAAACCTGTTGCATATTTTTTCGAAAAATTGAGTGGGCCTAGTCTGAACTATTCTACTTATGACAAAGAATTATATGCTCTTGTTAGGACTTTAGAGACATGGCAACATTATTTATGGCCCAAAGAATTTGTTATACATTCTGATCATGAATCTTTGAAACATATTAAAAGTCAAGCTAAACTGAATCGTAGACATGCTAAATGGGTTGAATTCATTGAGACTTTCCTTATGTCATTAAACACAAGAAGGGTAAAGAAAATGTTATTCTGATGCTTTGTCTCGTCGATATACTATGCTTTCACAACTTGACTTCAAAATATTTGGTTTGGAGACCATCAAAGATCAATATGTGCATGATGCTGATTTTAAAGATGTAATGCAGAATTGTAAAGAGGAAGAACATGGAACAAGTTCGTTATTAATAATGGTTTTGTGTTCGTGCTAACAAGCTATGCATTCCTGCTAGCTCTGTTCGTCTTTTGTTGTTGCAGGAGGCGCATGGAGGAGGATTAATGGGACACTTTGGCGTGAAGAAGACGGAGGATATACTTGCTACACATTTCTTTTGGCCAAAGATGAGACGGGATGTTGAGCGTTTTGTAGCTCGCTGCACTACATGTCAAAAAGCTAAGTCACGACTCAATCCTCATGGTTTATATATGCCTTTGCTGTGCCTAGTGTTCCTTGGGAGGATATATCTATGGACTTTGTTTTAGGTTTACCTCGAACAAAGAAGGGAGGATAGCATATTTGTTGTCGTGGATAGATTCTTATTCATTCTTTCGAACCATTCAACCTCATCTGTTGATTAATTTTCACTGAAGCTCAAGACGTTGTCGAAAACCATAGCCACCATCTCATCAAAACATCGACACCTTTGCCTCTATTATGGTGGCTATCGCTTCGTGGGAGTCGACTTTGACGATCCGACTCACGATCGCGGCGAGACGTCACTTAGCAATCGCTAAACCAACTTCCGAGGGTTATTGACCACGCCGAGCACGATCAACTCGACACGAGGGCCTGCTTCCCGCGAGCAAACGAAGAACAAGCAAGAAACCGAGATTGCAATCTGGATATTGCGTAATATAAGATGAAAGCTTTATTGATCAAGGTGGGGTTCTGTGACGCTTTGTCCGGTCGTTGAACACAAACGGCACGCGGGTTGCAGCTATGGCTAACTTTTAATCTAAACAAAACCTAAGGTCTAAACGGTGCCCTAAGGGCTGTATATATGGAGGAAGAGGGGGGAATTTCGTGGCCCTTGGTGGAGGGGTCCAAATCAACCCTAACTCTTGTTTCCCCACACATACGGACTCTAAAAACAGCCTATACTTAAGTATTTCGAAATTACATGGGCCTGGCCCACTAATAAGGTGACGAGCACCTAGAATAGCCTCTGGACGACATTTATGAAGTAGCATCTTGTATATTTCGTCCAAGGCTTCATGCACCCATTATGGTGGCTTCAAAGTCTTGAAATCATCACTTGTAACTCCGTTTGTTCCTCTCTATGCATGGCATTATCTCCATGCTTGTTCTTGCTCCAATGTCCATCCTTCTCCAAGCTAGGGCCTTCATTTGTAAGCAAAACAAATGTATCCAATTTAGGCAGCATCATATTCTCATGAACATTAGAATCATTACCAAGAAACGAAAGTACTGATAATTTAATTGGCGGCGCATGAGCTCTAGTAATTGGTCCAAGATATGTAGCAAGAGGGCTGTGGGTGTAACAATGGTATTGATGTCCTCATCATCCTCCCTTCTTGAAATGAAGTCGCCCTCGACGGAAGCTCATATTCCTCACCCAAATAAGGCTTCAAATCTGCAATGTTAAAAGTGGACTAACCCCAAAATCTGCAGCAGCTCAAGTTTATATGCATTATCATTTATTTTCTAACACCTTAAATGGACCATCAAGACGTGGCATTAGCTTTGATTTATGCAAATTAGGAAACCTATCTCACGCAAATGTAACCAAACAAGATCTCCTGTGCAAAGACAACATGTTTTCTACCCTTATCTCCAGAAGTTTATATTTAGCATTCATACGCCAATGTTTTCCTTAGTTATCTCATGCATTTTTAAAATCAATTCAGCACGCTCTTTAGCATCAAAATTAACCTTCTCCAAGATGGAAGAGGCAACAAATCAATAGGTGCACGAGGTAGGAAGCCATACACAATTTCAAAAGGGCACATCTTAGTAGTAGAATGCAATGAACGATTATAAGCAAATTCAATATGAGGCAAGCATTCTTCCCACATTTTCTTATTATTCTTCAAAACAGCCCTAAGCATAGTAGACAATGTTCTATTGACTACTTCAGTTTGTCCATCAGTTTGGGGTGACAAGTAGTACTAAAAAAGCAGTTTAGTCCCTAACTTAGCCCATAAACATCTCCAAAAGTGGCTAAGAAATTTAGTATCACGATCTGAAACAATAGTATTTGGCACACCATGCAAGTTTAATAATTTCACTTAAAGAACAAATCAGCAACATTAATAAAGATCATCGCTTTTATGACATGGTATAAAGTGTGCCATTTTCGAGACATGTTCTTCCTTCTTTACAATTCTGCATTACATCTTTAAAATCAGCATCATGCACATATTGATCTTTGATGGTCTCCAAACCAAATATTTTGAAGTCAAGTTGTGAAAGCATAGTATAGCGATTTAGACAAAGCATCAAGAATAACATTTTCTTTACCCTTCTTGTGTTTAATGACATAAGGGAAAGTCTCAATGAATTCAACCCATTTAGCATGTCTACGATTCAGTTTAGCTTGACTTTTAATATGTTTCAAAGATTCATGATCGAATGTATAACAAATTCTTTGGGCCATAAATAATGTTGCCATGTCTCTAAAGTCCTAACAAGAGCATATAATTCTTTTGTCATAAGTAGAATAGTTCAGACTAGGCCCACTCAATTTTTCGTAAAAGTATGCAACAGGTTTGCTATCTTGTAATAACACACCTCCTAATCCAATTCCACTAGCATCACATTCAAGCTCAAAAGTCTTATTAAAGTCGTGAAGTTGGAGTAAAGGAGCATGTGTCAACTTATCTTTCAATACCGTGAAGGCTTCTTCCCAATGTACCCCAAACAAAAGGCACATCCTTCTTTGTAAGCTCATTGAGAGGTGCAGCAATGGTGCTAAAGTCTCACAAAACGCCTATAGAAACCAGCGAGTCCAAGAAAACTCCTCACTTGTGTGACCTGCTTTGGGCTCAAGTGCAACTCTCAATAGCTTCAATCTTGGCTTTATCAACTTCAATTCCCGTGGAGTAACAACATAGCCAAGAAAAGATACTCGGTCGGTGCAAAAGGTGCACTTCCCAAGGTTACCAAACAAACGTGCATCACGAGAGCATTAAAACAGCACGAATGTTCCAAATGTTCTTCCAAAGATTTGCTATAAATCAGTATATCATCAAAGTAAACTACCACAAATCGTCCAATGAAAGCACGAAACTTCGCTCATTAATCTCATGAAAGTACTAGGTGCATTAGTTAACCCAAAAGGCATGACTAACCACTCATATAATCCAAACTTAGTTTTAAATGCTGTTTTCCATTCATCTCCCAATTTCATACGAATTTGATGGTATCCACTACGCAAATCAACTTTGGAGAATATTGTAGAGCCACTCAATTCATCAAGCATATCATCTAGCCTAGGAATAGGATGACGATAACTAATAGTAATATTATTAATGCCTCTACAATCAACACACATACGCCGACGCACCATCCTTTTTAGGCACTAGTATAATAGGAACAGCACAAGGACTAAGAGATTCGCAGATATAACCTTTGTCGAGCAGCTCCCGATTTGACGATAATCTCCTTCGCCTCCTCCGGATTGGTACGGTATGGTGCGCGGTTGGTAGCGATGCACCGAATTAAGTCAATTTGATGCTCAATTCTCGAATAGGTGGTAATCCTGGCACGCCTTGTGGGAAGACGCCAATAACTCCCGCAAAATGTTAGTGACAAAGAGGGCAAAGAGGAAGGCACGCCTCTAATGAAAATAATGCCTCTTTGCACACAAAAGCATAGCAAACAGATTTGCTAGAATCTAGCTCATCAATATCAGATTTGGTGGCAAATAAACATGCACTTTTCAGTTTAATTTCGAAGCAACATTAGATGGTTTATTATTAGGCTTCATTTGTTGCTCAAATTCTTTTGCCACAATCTGATTTTCACTCTTATTTTTCTCCTGTTTTGCTTTATTAGCTCTATTAATATCATCTTTCAAAATGGAATCAGAGTCATAGGAAGCAAAGTAATATTTTTATCCTTGTGAACAAGAGTATACTGATTGTTTCTACCATGGTGTACAGAATTTTTATCAAATTGCCATGGTCTACCAAGTAATAAGGAACATGCTTGCATAGGTACCACATCACAATCAACATAATCAGATATGTAGAGATACTAAAATGCACACTAACAAGACGTGTTACCTTAACCTTGCCGCTGTTGTTGAACCATTGGATGTAGTAAGGATGTGGATGTGGTCTTGTGGTGAGAGAAAGCTCTCCACCATATCCATGCTAGCCAAGTTGTTGCAGCTCCTCCATCTATGATGACGCTAATAGAACGCTCCTTCACAACTCCCTTTGTATGGAACAAGTTATGCCTCCGATTTTGCTCACTTGTGTAACCTGCACACTCAAAACACGTTGAGCAACTAAACATTCATACCTGCCAAGATCTTCAAGAGCCATGTATTGCGCCTCAGATCGTAATCATCTCCACCGTGTTCTTCATGTGTAATAAGAGCCAAAGTCTCTTCATCATAGTCACTAGCGACTCATACCCACCATCCTCAAGAGCAATCATCACACACCGAGATTGGCATTCTCTCAAAAATGTCCTCTTCCCTTACAACGATTTACAAATAATATCACTTGTGTGCCCTGCTGACGCCATGGAAGAAGAAGAGCTCTGTAGGCCCAAGAGTGTACTCTTGGCGATAGTGGTGGTTGTGCCCGCGCTTGTATCACGGTTGAGGTGGCAGCCACTGAGGTGCCGTGTAGTAGAACGGTGGAAGTAGATGATGCACGTGGTGTCCATGATGAAGGTCGACCTGCAGAAAAGTTAGTCCGCCGCCAAGGCCCTGCCGATCCCGTGACTTCACGCTCAGCTTTACAAGCAAGATGGAATAATCGAGTGATATTATTATAATCCTTGTAGTCTAGAATGGTCTGAATCTCTATT
>JAHIAM010004819.1:0-53167 GCA_021605205.1 Aegilops longissima
ACATTGCGAGCAAGATGACCATACCCTCGAAATCACTTCTATCTTTGCTATGCTAGTTGCTCGCTCTTTTGCTATGCCTATGCTGCGATGCCTATCACTTGCTTATCATGCCACCCATATTGCCATGTCAGCCCTAACCATCCTTTCCTAGCAAACCGTTGATTGGCTATGTTACCGCTTTGCTCAGCCCTCTTATAGCGTTGCTAGTTGCAGGTGGAGATGAAGTTTGTTCCTTGTTGGAACATGGAGATGTTGTTCCTTGTTGGAACATGTTTTACTTGTTGGGGATATCACAATATATATCTGCTATAATTAATGCATCTATATACTTGGTAAAGGGTGGAAGGCTCGGCCTTATGCACAGTGTTACTGTTCCTCTTGCCACCTAGTTTCCGTCATACGGTGTTATGTTCCTTGATTTAGCGTTGCTTACGGTTGGGTGATTTATGGGACCCCTTGACAGTTCTCTTTGAATAAGACTCCTCCGGCAAAGGCCCAACTTTGGTTTTACCATTTGCCACCTAAGCCTTTTCCGCGGGTTTCGCGAGCCGAGGTCATCTTTTTAACCCCGGACGGTGCTCCTTGAGTGCTGGCCCGAACAGTAGACTGCGGGAGGCCACCGGAAACTTCGAGGCTTGGTTTACTCGTAGGATGTCTCATCCGGATGTGCCACGAGCGAGATATGTGCAGCTCCTATCGGGATTTGTCGGCTGTCGAGGCGGCTTTGCTGGTCTTGTTTTATTGTTGTCGAAATGTCTTGTAGTCCGGATTCGAGACTGATCGGGTCTTCGGTAGAAGGAATATCCTTCGTTGACCGTGAGAGCTTATAATGGGCTAAGTTGGGACACCCTGCGAGGTATTATCTTTGAAAGCGTGCCATGATTTATGAGGCAGATGGGAATTTGTTAATGTCGGTTGTAGAAAACCGAAGTTGACCTCAATTAAAATACACATCAACGCGTGTGTAACCGTGATGGTCTCTTCTCGGAGTCAGGAAGTGAACACGTGTTGGAGTTATGTTTGGCGTAAGTAGTTGGGATCACTTCTTGATCGCTACTAGCTTCACGCCGTGCTTTGCTCCTCTTCTCGCTCTCTTTTGCGAATGTAGCCACCATATATGCTAGTAAACTTGCTGCAGCTCCACCTCACTACTCTGTCCTTCCTATAAGCTTAAATAGTCTTGATCTCGCGGGTGTGAGATTGCTGAGTCCCGTGACTCACAGATTCTACCAAAAGCAGTTTGAGTGCCGGCGATGCGGTGCAGGTGGCATACCCGAGCTCAAGTGGGAGTTCGATGAGGCGTGAGTCGTTACTATGTGTCTTTTCACGATGATCGGTAGTGGAGCCAGTTGGGACGATCGGGGATCTGTGTAGCATTTGGGGTATCTTCTTTTATTTTGGCTCCATAGTGGGACCTTGAGTGTAATCTGAATGATGGATGTTTATTTGTGTATTGTGTGAAGTGGCGTGTAAGCCAACTATGTATCTCTTTCCCTTATGTATTACATGGGTTGTGTGAAGATTACCTCACTTGCGACATTGCTTTCAATGCGGTTATGCCTCTAAGTCGTGCTTCGACCGTGGGAGATATAGCGCATCGAGGCGTTACAAGTTAGTGTCGAGCCTTCCCGACTTAAGAGCCCCTACTTGATTGTTTCTTTGGCGTTGTTGAGTCTAGAGCGGAAAATGTTTTGAGTCTTAGGATTATATATATCGGAGTAGGATTCTTTTACTCCCAGTCCGTCGCTCTGGTGAGGTCTCTGGCGTGAAGTTTTGACTCTCCTCTCCTCAAATTTCACTAAAAAATTTAGGATCGCGGTATCTTGGAATCGTTCAGATGGTTTTGTGGCGAGAACATTGTTCTTGGTGCCTCGACATTTAGGGGTTGTGGCGGTGTCCGGGAGTTGAGCTCCGAGGTGTTGTCGTCACAATTTTATCGTTGCGATTACGGAATACGAGATTTGCCGACATCGAAATCTCTTTTGTGCATTGTTTGTGAGATAACCCGATAACCCGATCTTTGAGGCGAGCTCGGGAGTATTGCCATGACTTCATTATAACGGATGCTTTTGAAGGTCGAGGTACCACGATTTCGAAGGTTTCTTGGTTATGTGTTGACGGATGGATACAATTGGATCTAGGTATTGTTAGTTTGGGTGATATATTTTGTGTCCCTGTATCCCCAACACAGATTGCATAACCGAGAAAGTTTGGGGAGTTTATAGGTGGGTTTCAAGTAGCTCTTAGCATTTCTTCCCTTGAATATTTGGTTTGTGATTGGGTAATCCTTACCACTTATTTGTTCGGTCGTACCTTGTATTTTTTCATCAACCCTTTATCAAGTGGCTTCTCACCTTAATGGGCGTGTGATGTTAACTTTTGGAATTCATTCGTTCATCCTTGTTGAATGTTTATTGTGAAGACTATATGTTGCAATTTCTATCCGTTGATTCTACTTGTCTAGCTGTCTATCAAGTGCTAACGGATGTCATTCTCTTGAGGATGGCTCATGTAGCGTCGAGAATCGGAGCGAAATGATGGGAATCGATCGAACCCTCCACCTCCACCTCCGCCTCCGGAGGCACAGCAACTATCATGGCAGCCACCAATGCCAATGCTCGAGATGATTTTGCAGCTCTTGCAAAGCGTACTCAAGGAGCAAGGCAGTCAAGGAAATCAAGGTCAAGGCAACAACCAGCCGCACTTTGCTACTCTCGGTCATTTCCTCGCTAATCAGCGAAGTCTTTCGGTTTACGTAGCCGAGGCCACGAGCGGCGACGATTGGCTTGTGGACATCTGCAAACATTTTGAATGTAGCAATGTCGGACACGAGGACTTTGTCAAGTTTGCATCGTTTCAACTCAAGGACCAAGCTCTTTGAGTGTACCGACAATACAAAGATTCGAGAGGAGGTCGTGTCATTACAGGATGAGTTCAGCCGAGACTTGAGCTCACCACATTCGAAAAGTGTTGTTGAGAGCAAGCGTGAGGAGTTCCGCAATCTCAAGCAAGGCAACATGTCGTGTACCAATACCATATCCAGTTCGAAACTTCGCTCGTTTTGCTAAGCAAGGCGTCCACGATGAAAGAGTATGATCTATCAATTCGAGAGGTGGACTCGGAGAAGATCTGCAATTAGCTCTTGTGCTTTTGAGCGAGAAAAGTATGATGAATTCTACAACATGGCCTTTGAAGCAAGCTGCCCAGCTCAAATGTGAGGCTTCTAAGAAGAGAATCGGGGATGCAGTTCAGTCTTCTTCTTCCTCTCAAGTGGCAGCTAAGCAGCGAAGTTCTACCTTCCTCCTCCTCCGTTCCGTCGGCCTTATCGTGAGAGAAGAACTCAGGTGGTCGTGGATCTTCCACCCGCCCAACCAGGCTATCGAGAACAAGTCTAATTCTCAAGCTTCAAGGTCAAATGCTCCTTACCACCGTCCGCTCTCGGAGGTGACTTGCAACAAATGTGTCGAGAGAAAGGTCACTATCACGAACAAGTGCTTCAACCAAAGGCTCCTTCCGCCTCCTCCTCTGTGAAACCTTCAAGCAATGCGTGGTCAAGCATAATCCAAAGCATGCCAAGGTGATATGATGAATGCAGCTCAAGCGGAGGAATCTCTTGATGTGATAATGGGTAATCTTCGATTAATGATATTCTGCAAAAGTCTTATTTGATCTTGGTGCATCGCATTCTTTCATGTCATATCCTTTTGCATGAAGCACAATGTTGACCAGAGATTTTGTCCAAAGTTATGCAAGTTGTTTCTCCGGAAGCTTGTGACTTCTAGTTTGGTTGCTCCCAATGTCTCTATCAAGATGGGCGACTATAGATTTCTGGCTAAACCGATTGTCCTTGGTGACTCGGATATTGATCTTATTCTCGGGATGGTGGCTTTATCGGCACAAAGCTCAGCTTGATTGTGCTGCGGGGAAATCAATTGACTCACTCTTCTAATGATGTGATCATCTATGCGCTCATGATGAAACCATTGGTTGTTTTCTCTCAATGAGAAGAGGCGAATTGGATGCTATCTCTCGATTCGATCATTTGTGAGTACCAAGATGTCTTTCGGAAGAGCTTAGGGTATGCCTCCTCATCGGCGATTGAGTTCGTTATCGATCTTGAGCCTGGCACTGAACCCGTTTGCAAGCGTCCTTACAAGCTTGGACCTAATGAGCTGAAGGAATTGAAGAAGCAGCTCGATGAACAAGAGCGTCTGGGTTTGATCAGACCGAGTTCATCTCCTTGGGGTTGTGGTGTTCTTTTGTCGGAAGAAGGATGGCGCGGACCGACTTTGCGTCGATTACCGTCCATTGAATAAGAAGACAATCAAGAACAAGTATCCACTTCCCAACATCAATGAGCTTTCGAGCAACTCAAAGGTGCTAAAGTGTTCTCCAAGCTTGACCTTCGTATGGGTTATCATCAGATTCGCATTCGTGAACAAGATATTCCCAAGACGACATTGAGAACAAGCTTTGGTTCTTATGAATATCTTGTCATGTCTTTCGGCCTCGTCAATGCTCCTCCAACTTTCTCTCGGATGATGAACTTCATTTCAACCCCTACACCAATGAATTCGTCTTGGTCTATCTGGATGATATTTTGGTCTTCTCCAAGAATAAGAAGGATCATGCCAAACATTTGCGATTGGTGCTAGACAAGCTCGAGAGTATCAATTCTATCGAAGTTTTCCAAATGTGAATTTTGGCTTGATGAAGTGCTTTATCTTGGTCATATCATCTCCGCCAAGGGCATCGCTATTAATCCAGAAGGTGTGCGCAATTGTGAATTGGGAACCTCCTCGGAATGTTAAGCAACCGCATGATTTTCTTGGTCTTGCAAGCTATTGCGAAGATTCATTGAGAATTTCTCCAAGATTGCAAAGCCTCTTTCCAACCTCCTCGGAAGCATGTGAAGTATATACGGTCCCCAGTGTGGCGTTGCTTTCAATACTCTCAAAGAGAAACTCGTCACAGCTCTGTCTTGACTCCTCTGATGAATCCAAGCCATTGAAGTTTTACGTGATGCTTCTCTTCAAGGTCTCGGTCTTGTGTTAATGCAAGAGAAGAGTTGTGGCCTATACCTCTCGTCAAGCTGAAGCCCAGCGAAAGAACTACCCCCTCATGATCTTGAGTTGGCGGCAGTTGTCCATGCATTGATAACATGGAGACATCTCTTGTTGGGAAGGAAAGTGGACATTTTCACCGATCACAAGAGCCTCAAGTATATCTTCACTCAACCCAACCTCAACCTCGAGGCGGACTCGATGGGTGAAATGATTCAAAAGTACAATCCAGTATTGAATATACTCAAGGCAAGGCCAATGTCATTGCGAGATGCTTTGGCAGGAAGGCTTCTTGCAGCAGTTTAATCCTCAAGCCCTTCCAACGGATCTTTGTGAAGCTTTCCATAAGCTGAACCTTCAAGTTGTTCCTCAAGGCTTTCTTTCCAACCTCATAGTCTCTCCTACTTTGGAAGATCAGATTCGTGAGGCTCAACTCCTGGATACCATGGTGAAAAAGGTGAAGCATGGTATCGACAAGGAATTTCAAATACAAGTGCTTCCACATTGATGACAAAGATACTCTTTTCTTGAGGACGGATTGTGGTTCCTAAGGGTGATCTGAGAAAAGTCGTCATGAGCGAGGCTCACAATTCGCTTCTATCCATTCATCTGGAAATGCGAAGATGTACCGGACCTCAAGCAGTCATATTGGTGGACTCGAATGAAGCGAAATTGCTCAATTCGTGAATGAGTGTGATGTCTGCGGAAGAGTGAAAGCAAAACACCAAAGACCAGCTGGTCTCCTCCAACCTCTTGCTATTCGAGAATGGAAGTTTGATCATATTGAAATGGACTTGTGACTGGATTTCCAAAGTCCAAGCGTGGAAATGATGCTATCTTCGTTGTCATTGACAAGCTTACTAAAGTGGCTCATTTTCTCCCTATCAAAGAATCTATCACAGCAGCTCGGTTGGCGAGCTATACACCTCGAGATTGTCTCCTTGCGGCATTCCACAAGTGATCTCTTGAGACCGTGGCAGCATCTTTACCTCCAAGTTTTGGGATTCTTTTGAGAAGGCCATGGGCACCAACATTCGTTTCAGCACAGCTTTCCATCCTCAAACAAGTGGCCAAGTCGGCGAGTTAATCAAATCCTTGAAGATATGCTCGGGCTTGTGTCATTTCCTTGATATGAAGTGGGAAGATTGTCTTCCATATGCCTAGTTCTCCTACAACAACAGCTTCCAAGCGAGTTGGGCAAGGCCCCATTGAAATTCTCTATGGCGAGAAAGTGTGTACTCCTCTCAATTGGTCGAGGACAGGTGAGCGCCAACTTCTTGGCAATAACTTGATCCACGAAGCCGAAGAAATGTGCAAAGCCATTCGGTGAGAATCTCAAAGCAGCATAATCGCGCGGAAAACTATTATGATGACAAGCACCGTGATGTGGCTTTTGAAATCGGAGACCATGTCTACCTCGCATCTCTCAATGAAAGGCACTCGTCGCCCGGTATCAAAGGAAGCTTGCCCCTAGATCGTGGGTCCTTTCAAGATCATTGGTAAAAGCGATCTAGCCTATCAACGAGCTTCCGTCCAACTTGGCGAATGTGCGATGTGTTTCACGTGTCACAACCATAAGTGCTTCAAGACTCTGAGCGCACTATCAACCGAAGAAATTGACCTTCAAGAAGATCTCTCTTATCATGAGCACCCGTTGCTATTCTTGAAGAAACCGGCGCAAGACTGCAACAAGTCAATCAAATTCCTGAAAGTGAAGTGGTCACACCATTCCGACCGTGAAGCCACACAGGGCGCGAGGATCACCTCCGTTCGAATATCAGGAGTTCTTTCAGTCCTAGATCTCGGGGCGAGATCCTCTTGTAGTGGTGGAGTGTTGTAACACCCGGATGTAACTTTCCATATTTGTAACTCCAACTCTTGCCATTTTCGGCATTGTGATATGATATTCCCTCCGTGGTTGGGTTCTTGTCTTTCGTTTTGCATTTTGCCCATGTCATGCTTTTCATATCATGTCATCAGTGCATCGCATTTGCATACGTGTTAAATCTCATGATTCGAGCATTTTCCCGTTGTCCATTTTGCAATCCGGCACTCCTATGTCCCCGGCGTCCCCTTTACGTTTTTCGTGTGCGGGTACTAAACTTTCTCGGAATGGACGAGGTTTGTCAAGTGGCCTTGGTACACCACCGGTGAACCACTGTCAAGTTTGGTCATTTGGAGCTTGTTTGGTACTCAGCAGTTAACCGCACTCTCGCAAAGGCCTCTTTTAAGTTGCAGCCCAACACCCCTTCAAAATAGTCCAATAACCTATCTAAGTCACTTCCATGCTCTCGTCGTTCGATCACGATCGTGTGGTAACTACACCTCATTTGGACTCTCCTAGCTCCCTCTATGCCTATTTAAACACCCCCCCAATCCAAATCACGGTCCAAACCCTAGCCATCTTCATCCCGCCACGGACAAAATTCGGCGTGCGGACACGTCCGCCCGCCAGCGCCGCCGCCCGTAGCGAACGAGGCGCGGCACGTAACACCCGACCACCGTAGCGCCGCCCGGCCCAGCAGCCACCGGCCGGCCCGTGACCCGTCGCGCGCGCGCCTCCGAGCCCCTCGGCCCGTCGCCGCCGCCCGGCGCCCGCCCGCCGCCTCCGGCGCCGCTTCTGCGCCACGAGTCCGCCGCCCGGCCACCGAGCCTCGCCGGCCGCTCGTCATGACCGCCGCCTCGGCCTTCCCGCCGCCCAGCGGCCCGCCTCCTCTCCCTCCCGTGGCGCCCCCTCCGACCAGCCACCGCCTCCGGCGGTCGCGCCGCCACCTCGCCAATCCGATCGGGCGGATCTGGATCGAGATCCGCGGTTGACTTTTTCTCTCCCCGTTTTCATCTAAGTCCTTAATCCTGTGGTATTTGTTGCATTTTCAGCGTATCATAACTTTGCACCTGTAGCTCCGTTTGATGCGTGTAATATGTCAAAATGTTAGTCTCGATGAGTAGATCATTTCATCTCATTGCATCATTTTCATTTGAGCTCATCTTCATGCCCGAAATTCTGTTGGAATAGGGCTATGTGATGTTAGTTTACTGTTTCTTAACGAACATGCACTTTTATTATTTTGCTATGATTGATGTGTGCACCCTATGAATTTGAGTCCTACATGTGTTTTGTAATATGCCATGCCATCTTTCCAGGGGTGTATGCCATGTATTTTTGTGATCTATGTGGTGACTAGCACAAGCATGCAAACTAGGTGTCATGATGTTGCTGATTTCAGCCTGTTTCTTGATATTTTTATGCCATGTTAACTTGATGCTACGAGAGATCCATGCATATTTTGAGATACTTCAGTAAGGATGTTTTGAACATATGGTTATGCTCTATCCATCCATGCCTTTGTTTGCAATTATGGAGTGCCATAGCTTGAGTCAATCGAGCTCTACTTTTGCTACAAAATGTTTCTGGCAGATTGTTTACATGTTATTCAATTTTGCCAAGGTTGTTGTAGTTGATCCGTGTATGCTATGATGTTGTTCTTGCCATGTATGTCTTCTATGCCATGTCTTCTTGATGTATGTATGCTTAGTTTATCATGAAAGGCTCTGTAGTAGTGCTTTGAGCTCTTAAACATGCCTACTTGTTATCTGTTTTTGACATGCCATTGCTGAATCATATGAAACTTGCCATTTTGACATGGGTGTTACTATATTTTCTGATCCTTTTGGCTTATGGTCAGTAAGGGACTTTTGTTCTATGCTTTGAGTAGATTCATGCCATGCCATGTTTTGCTATTATAAGTTCCTGTAGCATGTTGTTTTCTTGCTCTGAACATTGCTACCTGATGCTGATTTTGCCATGTTCAGCAATTTCACTAAGTCTGTGAAGCTGATATGTTTTGCACTTTTGCCATGCTTGTTTGAACCTGTTATGTTGTGATTTAGCCGTAGCTCAGTGTTCATATTTTGTCAATCATCTTGAGTAGATCACTGCCATATACTTTGTTGGTATGTTTGGGTGCAGTAGCTTAATTTCTTGTTGCTTGCTAAGTGGTATCAATCTTTGTTAATGGCAGATTTGCGCCATTCTTTTTTGCTTGTCATTTGCAAACCGTGCATCCGATTCGGTGATCTTTATATCGATTTCAGCGAAATCATCTCATCTTTCGAAGCATACTTGGTTTGCCAAGTTGATGCCTGGTTCATCATTTTCCTTCGAGCGCGCATCGCATTGCATATCATCTCGCATATCATGTCTTGTTTTGCATCATGTTGTTTGTGCATTGCACCGTGATTTATTATGGTTCCTTTGTTTGTGTTCTTGCTTTGGGTAGAGCCGGAGGCGAGTGCGTGAATGAGGAACCTGTTGAAATGCGCTTCGAGGATCAAGCTTTCGACAACTCGAGAACATTGCGAGGCAAGATGACCATAACCTCGAAATCACTTCTATCTTTTCTATGCTAGTTGCTCGCTCTTTTGCTATGCCTATGCTTGATGCCTATCACTTGCTTATCATGCCACCCATATTGCCATGTCAGCCCTAACCATCCTTTCCTAGCAAACCGTTGATTGGCTATGTTACGCTTTGCTCGGCCCTCTTATAGCGTTGCTAGTTGCGGTGAAGATGAAGTTTGTTCCTTGTTGGAACATGGAGATGTTGTTCCTTGTTGGAACATGTTTTACTTGTTGGGGATATCAAAATATATATCTTCTATAATTAATGCATCTATATACTTGGTAAAGGGTGGAAGGCTCGGCCTTATGCAGTGTTTTGTTCCCTCTTGCCACCTAGTTTCCGTCATACGGTGTTATGTTCCTTGATTTAGCGTTCCTTACGGTTGGATGATTTATGGGACCCCCTTGACAGTTCGCTTTGAATAAGGCTCCTCGGCAAAGCCCAACTTTGGTTTTACCATTTGCCACCTAAGCCTTTTTCCCGGGTTTTAGCGAGCCGAGGTCATCTTTATTTAACCCCGGACGGTGCTCCTTAGTCTTGGCCAAACTGAAGTAGGCTGCGGGGCCTGCAGAAACTTCGAGGCTTGGTTTACTCGTAGGATGTCTCATCGGATGTGCCACGAGCGAGATATGTGCAGCTCCGTTCGGGTTGTCGGCTGTCAGGCGGCTTCTTTGGTCTTGTTTTATTCTTTGTCGAAATGTCTTGTAGTCCGGGATTCGAGATGATCGGGTCTTCGGTAGAAGGAATATCCTTCGTTGACCGTGAGAGCTTATAATGGGCTAATTTGGGACACCCTGCGAGTATTATCTTTCGGCGTGCCAGCGGTTATGAGGCAGATGGGAATTTGTTAATGTCGGTTGTAGAAAACCGAAGTTGACCTCAATTAAAATACACATCAACGCGTGTGTAACCGTGATGGTCTCTTCTCGCGGATGCAGGAAGTGAACACGATGTTGGAGTTATGTTTGGCGTAAGTAGTTCAGGATCACTTCTTGATGGCTACTAGCTTCACGCCGTGCTTTGCTCCTCTTCTCGCTCTCTTTTGCGAATGTAGCCACCATATATGCTAGTAAACTTGCTGCAGCTCCACCTCACTACTCTGTCCTTCCTATAAGCTTAAATAGTCTTGATCTACGGGTGTGAGATTCTTTGAGTCCCGTGACTCACAGATTCTACCAAAACAGATTGCAGGTGCAGCGATGCGGTCTGGTGGCGCAGCCGAGCTCAAGTGGGAGTTCGATGAGGCGTGGTCGTTACTATGTGTCTTTTCGATGATCGATAGTGGAGCCAGTTGGGACGATTGGGGATCTGTGTAGCATTTGGGGTATTTTCTTTTATTTTGGCTCCGTGAGGCGGACCTTGAGTGTAAGCTGTATGATGGATGTTTATTTATGTATTGTGTGAAGTGGCGTTGTAAGCCAACTATGTATCTCTTTCCCTTATGTATTACATGGGTTGTGTGAAGATTACCTCACTTGCGACATTGCTTTCAATGCGGTTATGCCTCTAAGTCGTGCTTGACACGTGGGAGAATATAGCCGCATCGAGATACAAAACTGTTGGGTATACCTTCTATCACAGATCCGAAGGCAAGACATTCGTTGCCAGAATGGATCCTTTCTAGAAGGAGTTTCTCTCGAAAGAAGTGAGTGGGAGGAAAGTAGAACTTGATGAGGTAACTATACCAGCTCCCTTATTGGAAAATAGTTCATCCACGAAACCGGCTCTTGTGGTGACTACACCAATTAGTAGCGAAGCTAATGATATTGATCATGAAACTTCAGATCAAGTTAATACCGAACCTCGTGGGTCAACGGAGTAAGATCCGCACCAGTTGATGCGGTAATCCTATTACGGAGGTCATGTTACTTGACCATGGCGAACCTCACGAACTATGAGAATCGATGATGAGCCAGATTCGAAAAATGGCTTGAGGCCATGAAATCTGAGATGGAATCCATGTATGAGAACAAAGTATGGACTTTGGTTGACTTGCCGATGATCGGCAAGCCATCGAGAATAAATGGATCTTCAAGAAGAAGGCGGCGCTGATGGTAATGTCTTGTGGCGACCTGACCCAAAATCGGTCAAATCTACGTATGCATACCATCCCAAGATCATCTTTGGTACTCACGAGTACATCAATAAAGTAATCAAAGTTCAATCACACTGAATATCATTAAGCGATTCTCATATAGAGTCTTTATTACAAGGGAATAAATTGGCTCAGGGCCAACTCATGAGAAATAAACTACTAATGCTTTGAGCGTCGAAGATAAGCGAGTCCATCCGACTCAAAGGGCAATGCAGCGGCGGGCGTAGCCTCACTCTGATGGAATATATCTACGCAACATAATACGTTGCAGCCATGTAAATCAGCTTTTGGAATAAGCTGGCAAGTCATGAAGAATAACAATAATAAAGTTACTAACACTATATGCATTTTGGCTGTGGAGCTCTAAGTTTCATCATTTTGCGAAAAGCAAATTTTATCCTACTACAGTGGACTTGCTTGCAAATTTCTACAATTGTTGGTAGTTATTGAGATGGTTCCGCCAACCAATATCTCGTTCCCAAATTATTAAGTCATAAACCCCTCAAATTAATTCTTTAGTATTAGTGTTGAGATATCCGAATACTTCCAAGTTCCAGAGGCTCAAATGTCCGTAACAAGGGGACACGGGTGTCGATTAGATCTTTAACTCTGCGGAGGGTTGCGCACTTTCCCATAAGAATCATTCCCTCCTTTTAAGTCTTAGCACTTCATGGTGTTTGAAGGCGGGGCCAGATAAACAGGGTCTTCAAAGAGTTCTTACGGCTCTGCGGTACCCATCAATCCTACCGTTCTTCTACTTCTCGTAGTACCGTCCAGCCAGCGTCACTACTAGGGTCAACCAGCGAGCCCATAATGGCTTGCGGCTGCCTGAGTAGCTTCGGTCATGGGGCATCCATCCTTCTCTTTGTGGCTGGGTGAAGCTTTCCGCAAGATGTCATGGCACTTCTCCATGCATCCCGGCCACCCTGGGTTCTCGGGGTGCCGTCAACAAATCCTCCACCCGGTAGTGATTTTCGAAGTCCATCTTGATCATTGTAGTTCATGGGGTTGTCATCATCATTGACTCTCACATCTTGCTTATGAATTTCCTCAACCCAAAACCGTCTCTGAGCATAGCAAAGTAACTACTTCGTCCGGGGTCATGGTAACAAGGGATTGGTTCATCCTACCACATGATACTACTCAAGTTTAATGACTTCAAGATTTCACTACTGCATGCATGGTGGGGTGGTGACAATTACTAATGCACAAAAACATAGGTATAGAAATAACATGATCAAAACTTGCCTTGCTGATGATCCTCGTAAGCTAAAAATTACGTAGTAGCAAGCTTAGCACTCCGGAAACTCTACGGGACAAACAATAACACAATAAGCACAAAGCAATAGGATCACACAACATAACAAAAGTAACATAACACAACAAAACAACAAAACCAAATCCAAAGGAAAAACTCAAAGAAACCAATTCAAAGTTCTTCCTACTTCAAGCAATAACTAAAAGTAGTTTTATATAACAAAATTTACTCAACATACCTAATCATGGTTTTAGGTTAACCTAACGAGAAAAGGTTTCACTAAGCAACTAGGTGCAAAAAGAATTAACTAAAAAGCTATTATAAAACTCCTATTAGGCTAATCAAATTTCTATTAAGAAAATTTAAATTAAAACTTTTATTAATTATAAATAAAAGTTCATCTAATGGAGTGACAGAAACTAACCTAGAATAATCAATCACAAGTTAAAAATAAATTTATTTACTAATTAATTTAATAGGAAAACAGGAGCTAGCTAATTAATTAGGATTAATAAGATTCTTCTTAAAGCTAATTATTTATTAATCCTAAAATACCCAAGTTAATTTTTATGGTTTGGCAATGTCAAAATAAAGTTGGGACAAAAGAATCATGCAAAAATAATTTTTCTAACTCAAGTTATAGCAGATTTGCTATTCTGACTAAAACTAAATTAAAGCAATTTTAATTAATTTTAACATAGCTAAATATATATTCTACAGAAACTACATAAAATTTTAAATCCAACAAAAAGAATCATCTACAAATAATAAACAGAATAAAAGATATCAATTTTTCAAAAGCAGAAACTATTACGCTAAAACAGAAAATCAAAATAAAAGAAAAAGGCCTAATGGGCCTATCTTTTATACAGCGTCAAATAGTCTAATTGGGCCTAGGTTTAAACTAAGCAGATAAACTAAAAAAATAAACCTAACCTAATAATAAACCGAATGAACGGCCGGTTTCTAATAAAACTACCCCTTGAGGTTCTAATCCTAACCGCTCACTTAGGATCGGACGGGAGGTGTTTCGGCTTTCTAGGAGTCGGCGGCAATGGCGAAGTCGTCGGGGCTTGAGCGTCGGAGAGGTCGAGAGTCGCCGTCTTGAGTCTTGAGGAGGTCGGTGAGGAGTTCGGTGGGGTCGGGGTGGTCGGGGTGAACTAGGGTGGCGGCTGGCGACTTTGGCGGAAGGCGAGCCGGGCTCAGCGAGCCTGGAGAGGAGAGAGGGTCAGCGAGGTCTCGGGGAATGGGTGCGAGGGGCTCGGCTTTTATAGCCAGGGGTCGTCCTCGCTTGCGGGGGGATCGAGGCGATCGGGATCCGGATCGCCGGGATCCGGCGATCTCAGCGTCTTCGATCGTGGTGAGGAAGAAGATGGGGCGGGGCCTGGGTGAGAGAGAGAGGAGGTGGGGGTCGGGCGGGTGGCGAGGCGAAAGATTGAGCGGCGAGGGTGAGGAGGCTGGGCGGGGAAATTTGGCGATTGGCAGTGGGCAGGTGGTGGGCAGGCAGCAGGTTCTTGTTGGTTGGGCACAGGGTGGCCTAGCTTTGGCCTGAGGGGTTTTCTATTTAAAATTTTATTTTTTAAAATAAAACAAAACAGAAATAAAATAATATCTATAAATATTTTATATAGGGTATATATATACCAAAATGATTAGGGAATATTCCTTTCATTTGAACATTTTTCAAAGGCAAAATCAAACTTTATAAAAATCCATTTTTTTCAAATTCAAATAAAATTCAGATTTGAATCCAAATCTTTTGGCAATGTTTTCTTCTGATATTTTTGGAGTGTCATGTTTGCTCCTCTCATACTTTTGACAAGTATTTATCAGGTTTAGTTTTTGAAATGTTTCCCACTTGCCAAAGTTTGAAATTCAAATTCAAAACTCAAAATTCTGAAACTTCAAATGACATTCAAATTCAAACAGGATGCATAGGATGCTTAGCTATAATTGTAAAACATTCCAAATAGGAAATTTGGGATGTTACAAACCTACCACCTTAAGATGAATCTAGCCCTCGAGATTGGGTTAACTAACAAATAGGTGCGGGTGGTCTCGAAGAAGGTCTTCTTGGCGTTCCCAGTGGCTTCTTCCTCGGTGTGGTGACTCCACAGCACCTTGCAAATTGATGACCTTGCTGCGGGTGACTCTGCTTGCAGTTTGAGAATCGGACGGGTTTCTCCTTGTAAGTCAGATCCTTTGTCAAGCTGTATGGCCTCTAGAAGCCTTGTGTCTCTCAACGGAACATCGGCCATGTCGGCATGGCACTTCTTGGTGAGAAGCGTGGAAGACATCATGAACTCCGGACAATCCTTCCGGCAATTCCAACTTGTATGCAACTTCTCCACGACGTTCGAGGATTTTGTAGGGGCCAATGAATCGGGGTGCTAACTTCCCTTTGACACCAAACCTCTTGATTCCACGAAGTGAGACACACACGAATATGCTCGGTCTCCCCTTAGTAAGTCACTTCCTTACGCTTCTTGTCGGCATAACTCTTACTGTCTTGTTGTGCTATCTTGAGCACTGTCTCGAATCAGCTTGACTTTCTCTTGAATCCTTGATAAGATCGGAACGAAAAGTGATCGA
Source organism: Aegilops longissima (assembly GCA_021605205.1). Taxonomy (NCBI): domain Eukaryota; kingdom Viridiplantae; phylum Streptophyta; class Magnoliopsida; order Poales; family Poaceae; genus Aegilops; species Aegilops longissima. The sequence goes on from JAHIAM010004819.1 coordinate 15,411, forward strand.
TCTCAACACTATCCACGACAATGGTGTTACGCACCTCCTTCCGTATAGAGCTTGAAAGGGCCATCTTCAAGCTGGATTGATAGCTGTTGTTGTATGAGAACTCTGCGTCTGGCAAATTATCATCCCAGCTAGACCCATAGTCTAGCACACAAGCTCTCAACATGTCCTCGAGAATCTGGTTGACTCTCTCGGTCATCCATACATGCGGATGAAAAGCTGTCTTGAATTCCAGCCTCGTACCCAAAGTTTCATGCAAGCTGCTTCCAAAACTTTGAGGTAAACTGCGTTCCTCTATCGACACGATTTTCCTCGGAACTCCATGCGGACATCGATCCTGGTCATGTATATCTTGGCCAACTTAGCACTGGTATAGGTAGTCTTCACGGGAATGAAGTGAGCTACCTTGGTCAAGCGATCAACCACTACCGGATAGAATCATAACTGAGCAGGTCTGGGTAATCTGTGATGAAATCCATTCCAAGTTTCTCCCATTTCCAATCGGGAATCGGCAAAGGTTGAAGTAATCCTGCTGGCCCGATGTTACTGCCTTTACGTTGGCAAACGCGCATCTTGCTCGTGCTCGGCAATATCCTTCTTCATACATGTCCACGAAACTTTGCTTCAAATCCGGTACATCTTGGTGTTGCGGGATGGATCAATCTGATGAATCATGAGCCTCTGAAGAATTAGCTTCTGAGCTCGGGATCATTGGGCACATAATCGATCCTCGAACCATATAGTCCCTTGTTCATCCTTACGGAATCCTTTAGCTTTTCCTTCATCCATCTTTTGCTTAATCTCATCAATTTCCTTGTCCGACTTACGGGCTTCACGAATCCTTTCGGTCAAAGTGGACTGAACTTCGAGTTGCAACAAATCCTTTGGAACTATCTCGATCGGAGATCTCGAAGTCATCGACTAACTCTGGGGTAATCCTCCTGCTTGTAAGAGTATTCACATAACTCTTACGGCTCAAAGCATCTGCTACAACATTAGCTTTACGGGGTGGTAATGCAATCTCATGTCGTAGTCCTTTATCAACTCTAGCCATCTCCTCTGCTGAGGTTCAATTCCTTCTGCGTGAAAATATATTTCAAGCTCTTGTGATCTGTGTAGACATCTAGCGGTTTCCGATGAAATGTCTCCAGTCTTGAGTGCATGCACTCTGTTGCTAACTCCAAATCATGTGTGGCATAATTCATCTCATGAGGCCGTAGCTATGCGGAGGCATAAGCTACAACCTTACCTTCCTGCATCAATACTCCTCCGAGTCCTTGGCGAAGCGTCTAATAAACCTGGTATTCCTTATGTATGTCGGCAAAATCAACTTTGGGCTGTGACCAACCGTTTCTTCAATTCTGGCGGCTTCACATTCCTCGGTCCAAACATACTTGGCTTCCTTCTTCAATAGCTCAGTCATGGGCTTGGCAATCTTGAAGTTCTCAATAAACCTCCGATAATATCCTGCGAGTCAGAAAACTGCGGATCTCCTTGGTGAGGTGGGTGGCCCTTGTCGGTGGTGATTCAACCTTGGCGGGATCAAGCTGCTATTCCTTCTCTGAAATAACATGTCAGGAATCCAACTTCCTTCACCAAAATTCACATTTGCTGAACTTGGCATACAATTGATGTTCTCGAAGTTTCTCGAACTAGGCATAAATGTTCCTTATGCTCTTCCTCGCTCTTGGAAAATCAATATATCATCGATGAACACCCGACAAACTTGTCCAGATATTCCATGAACACCTTGTTCATCAAATTCATGAAGTATCACAGGAGCATTAGTCAATCAAATGACATGACGGTATACTCATATAAACCATACACAGTAGTGAATGCTGTTTTGGGTATATCCTTTTCACGGATCTTCAGCGATGATACCACGATCGAAGATCGATCTTAGAAATACCTTGGCTCCAACTAAGCTGATCAAACAAGTCATTAATCATCGGCGGAGGTACTTGTTCTTGATGGTTACTTCGTTCAATGCACGATAATCCACAACCATCCTCAAGCTTCCATCCTTCTTCTCTACCAAAAAGCTGGGGCTCCCCAAGGTGATGAGCTTGGGCGAATATATCCTTTCTCCATAACTCATTAATTTGATCCTTGATCTCTTTCAACTCATTCGGTGGCATCCGATAAGGTCTCTTGGATATTGGGGCTGTCGGGCAATAACTCAATCGAAACTCAATGTCCTGTCGGTGGCATTCTGGTAATTCCTCGGAAACACATCGGGAAATTCTTGCACTCTTGGCACTTCCTCTGAACAACTCCGTGAGAATGCACATGATTCTTCATCTGGCTGTGCTGGCTACATACTTGATCCTCTTACGCTCCGGGGTGGTGGCGAGAATAGACTTCTTGAGCACGATCTATGTTCCTTCAAACTTTGACAACCAATCCATGCCTAGGATTACATCCAAGGTCTGGGTTTCCAACACTATGAGGTCCACGGAAATTTATGGTTCCCGATGTTGAGGTTGCGGGACAGCCTCGCTTGCCATCATTTCTCCTCTGCGGGCCCGGCGAAGGGGCTTCTAAGGGTTCTAGTCGCAACCCGTACTTTTCCACAACTACCCTTGATATGAATGAATCGTTGCACGAGAATCAAAGAGAACCAAAACTGAGCGTGAATTCAATAAAACTTACCAACCACGATTATCGGCTGATCATAGGCGTCCTCCGTCGATGTGGTTCACGAGCATGAGGAGCAGATTGGGCTTCTTCGCTGATCCTCCATTGCCATTTCCATTCCTCTGCTTGGCCTCCGGGCGGTCGGTGGCATAGTGCCTGTCTTACGGCACTTGAAGCGGTGATGTGGCTCGAGATCCTTGGGCCGGGGCGAAACAGTGCTGATTGCCATTACCGTTGCCATTGCCATTGCCATGGCACGACTTGTTGTCTGGCTGCGGTTGTTCCCATTTCCTCCATGGTTATGACCTCCATGGTTATGATGGGTGTGCCCTCCGAGTATGGTGCATAGCGGGGTTTCTGCTGAGTTCGAGTTGTGCTTCCCTGGCTGTACTTCGCTTGCGGCTTCTATCTGCTGCTGCTTGCCTTCAAGAATGGTGGCCTTGTCTACCAGCTCACGGTAGTTGTTGAAGGTAGCCACAATAAGCTGCATGCTCGGTTCATCGTTGAGTCCCTCAAGGAACTTCTCTGCTTGGCGGCATCTGTGGCCACATCATGCGGGGCATAGCGAGCAAGCTTGCTGAACTCATCCACGTCTTGTGCCACGATCACGGTTCCCCTGGCGTAAGTTGCGGAACTCACGCTTCTTGAGACTCATGGCTCCGGTGAGACATGAGCGGTCTGAAAAGCCTGCTGGAATTGATCCCAAGTGATGGCACCAATGGGAAAAGTGGCGGTGTAATTCTCCCACCAAGCTGCAGGTCCATCCGGTTGATCTTGTGACAAAGCGCACCTTCTCGGCATCGGTGCATCCAGCGGTGACTAGCTCTCTTCCGACTTTGCGGAGCCAATCATCAGCCACAATCGGCTCGGTGCTACTAGAAAACACTGGCGGATTCAACCTCGAAATCGAGTCAAGTTGTCCACGATGGGTGGTGGCGGTGGATTGTTGGCGTTGTTGTTACGATTACGAATAAGGAGCTGCATCGGTGCATTACTGCTGCTTTGGAGCAGCTGGGTGAGCTCGGCGGGGAAACCGTGTCACGTCTCGGAGGCATCACGGTGTTTTGGAGTGGATGAGAAGATTAGAATAGAACAATGGTCTATGAGAAATACACTACCCATATGAATGCACAAACATAAACACACCAATCATTTATTCATTCCACTCAAACATGGTTCAAACTCGATTACAAAAGCTCATGACTAATCGAAGGAAAACATCGGCCTAAGCGATCGACGAAAAGTAAAAGATAACATGGTGGTCGACTAAAAGTCTTCATCGATGGCGCCTCCTCTTGGGGTTTCCTTGGTGGTACTCCTTGAAATCCTGATCATTGCTCACGAGGGTGCTTCATCTCCACTCGGGTAAGGTCCTCTCCAAGTCCATCTTTTCCTCTATCGCGGCAAGCTTCACCTTGGTCGTCGACTATCTCCATGAAGTCCGTGATTTCTTCCTCATAGCCAAGGAAGTCTGCGCGTGCCTTCTCCTCCGAGTTCGATTCGCGGAACAAAGCTTCGGTGTGTCTTGAGTTCTGGTGATGCTGAATCTCCGTTTCTAGAAGACACTCCAAGTCTGGATGTGCGAGAGAGTGGAATCGTCCTCGATAATGCGGATGATATCTCCATTCCTTGCCTGCGAGAAACCATGGCGAGTGCGAGTGATCGAGCTCGGCCTGTACTCCTCTCGGAGATGTCCAAGTGCTCGATAGATTGCCACGTCCCTTCCGATGATCAGTTGAACTCGGTGAACTCAAAGTTGATAGGCTCCGTGTGTCCTCAAAGGTTCTCCACAGGATATGCACTTCAATCCTGTGGCGGGTGTCCGTCGGAAGTGCATTGGTTGGCTTCCGGTGATCGAGGCGAGCAATCTTCAGCTGCTTCACCATCTGGACCAGCTTTCTTCGAAGGGCATCGTCTCATCGGGCTGGCAGAACTCGGTAGCAAAGCTGGGGTGAACTCGCGACCATCTAGAATGTTGCAAATGGGAGAAAAGTCGAGAATTGAGCAGGGAGAATTATGGAATGAAAACAATTCAAAGTAAATGGTCTCTTCCTATGGCTTTCCGATCCTAGGGGTTCGATCCTACGGTCAGCGTGTGCTCGATACCATCTCTGGCGACCTGACCCAAAATCGGTCAAATCTACGTATGCATACCATCCCAAGATCATCTTTGGTACTCACGGTACATCAATAAAGTAATCAAAGTTCAATCACACTGAATATCATTAAGCGATTCTCATATAGAGTCTTTATTACAAGGGAATAAATTGGCTCAAGGGCCAACTCATGAGAAATAAACTACTAATCTTTGCGGGGCGTCGAAGATAAGCGAGTCCATCCGACTCCAAGGGCAATCGCCAGCGCGGGCGTAGCCTCCTCTGATCGGAATATATCTACGCAACATAATACGTTGCAGCCATGTAAATCAGCTTTTGGAATAAGCTGGCAAGTCATGAAGAATAACAATAATAAAGTTACTAACACTATATGCATTTTGGTTTGTGGAGCTCTAAGTTTCATCATTTTGCGAAAAGCAAATTTTATCCTACTACGATTGGACTTGCTTGCAAATTTCTACAATTGTTGGTAGTTATTGAGATGGTTCCGCCAACCAATATCTCGTTCCCAAATTATTAAGTCATAAACCCCTCAAATTAATTCTTTAGTATTAGTGTTGAGATATCCGAATACTTCCAAGTTCGAGGCTCAAATGTAAAGTAACAGGGGACACGGGTGTCGATTAGATCTTTAACTCTGCGAGAGGTTGCGCACTTTCCCATAAGAATCATTCCCTCCTTTTAAGTCTTAGCACTTCATGGTGTTTGAAGGCGGGACCAGATAAACGAGGGTCTTCAAAGAGTTCTTGGCTCTGCGGTACCCATCAATCCTACCGTTCTTCTACTTCTCGTAGTACCGTCCAGCCAGCGTCACTACTAGGGTCAACCCAGCAGAGCCCATAATGGCTTGCGGCTGCCTGTAGCTTCGGTCATGGGGCATCCATCCTTCTCTTTGTGGCTGGGTGAAGCTTTCCGCAAGATGTCATGGCACTTCTCCATGCATCCCGGCCACCCCAGGTTCTCAGGTGCCCGTCAGCAAATCCTCCACCCAGTAGTGATTTTTGAAGTCCATCTTGATCCTTGTAGTTCATGGGGTTGTCATCATCATTGACTCTCACATCTTGCTTATGAATTTCCTCAACCCAAAACCGTCTCTGAGCATAGCAAAGTAACTACTTAATCCGGGGTCATGGTAACAAGGGATTGGTTCATCCTACCATGATACTACTCAAGTTTAATGACTTCAAGATTTCACTCTGCATGCATGGTGGGGTGGTGACAATTACTAATGCACAAAAACATAGGTATAGAAATAACATGATCAAAACTTGCCTTCTGATGATCCTCGTAAGCTAAAAAGTCGTAGTAGCAAGCTTAGCACTCGGAAACTCTACGGGACAAACAATAACACAATAAGCACAAAGCAATAGGATCACACAACATAACAAAAGTAACATAACACAACAAAACAACCAAAACCAAATCCAAAGGAAAAACTCAAAGAAACCAATTCAAAGTTCTTCCTACTTCAAGCAATAACTAAAAGTAGTTTTATATAACAAAATTTACTCAACATACCCTAATCATGGTTTTAGGTTAACCTAACAGAAAAGGTTTCACTAAGCAACTAGGTGCAAAAAGAATTAACTAAAAAGCTGTTATAAAACTCCTATTAGGCCTAATCAAATTTCCATTAAGAAAATTTAAATTAAAACTTTTATTAATTATAAATAAAAGTTCATCAAATGGAGTGACAGAAACTAACCTAGAATAATCAATCACAAGTTAAAAATAAATTTATTTACTAATTAATTTAATAGGAAAACAGGAGCTAGCTAATTAATTAGGATTAATAAGATTCTGCTTAAAACTAATTATTTATTAATCCTAAAATACCCAAGTTAATTTTTATGGTTTGGCAATGTCAAAATAAAGTTGGGACAAAAAGAATCATGCAAAATAATTTTTCTAACTCAAGTTATAGCAGATTTACTATTCTGACTAAAACTAAATTAAAGCAATTTTAATTAATTTTAACATAGCTAAATATATATTCTACAGAAACTACATAAAATTTGCAATCCAACAAAAAGAATCATCTAAAAATAATAAACAGAATAAAAGATATCAATTTTTAAAACAGAAACTATTCTGCTAAAACAGAAAATCAAAATAAAGAAAAAAGGCCTAATGGGCCTATCTTTGTATACTGGCGTCAAATAGTCTAATTGGGCCTAGGTTTAAACTAAGCGAACCGGCTAAAAAAATAAACCTAACCTAATAATAAACCGAATGAACGGCGGTTTCTAATAAAACTTACCCCTTGAGTTCTTATCTAACCGCTCACTTAGGATCGGACGAAGTGTTTTCAGTGACTTACGGAGTCCAGCAATGGCAATGGCGAAAGTCGTCGGGGCTTCAGCGTCGGGAGGTCGAGGGAGTCGCCGTCTTGAGTCTTGAGGAGTCGGTGAGGAGTTCGGTGGGGTCGGGGTGGTGGGGTGAACTCTGTGGCGGCAATGGCGACTTTGTGTGAGGCGAGCTTGAGCTCAGCGAGCCTGAGCAGGAGAGAGAGGTCAGCGAGGTCTAGGCGGGGAATGGGGTGCGGGGGCTCCGGCTTTATAGCAGTGGGTCCTCGCCGAGGATCGAGGCGATTGGGGATCCGCGATCTCGGCGTGCTGCGATCGTGGGCGAGGGAAGAAGATGGGGCGGGGCCTGAATTGAGAGAGAGAGGAGGTGGGGGTCGGGCGGGTGGCGAGGCCAAAGATTCAGGCGGCGGGGTGAGAAAGAGCTAGGCAGTCGGGTGGGCTGGCGATTGGCAGTGGGCAGTATTTGGGCGGTAGCGAGATTCTTGTTGCTGCTGCACTGGGGTGGCCTAATTGGCGCTTGGGGGTTTCTATTTAAAATTTTATTTTTTAAATAAAACAAAAACAGAAATAAAATAATATCTATAAATATTTTATATAGGGTATATATATACCAAAATGATCGGGGAATATTCCCTTTCATTTGAACATTTTCCAAAGGCAAAATCAAACTTTATAAAAATCCATTTTTTTCAAATTCAAATAAAATTCAGATTTGAATCCAAATCTTTTAGCAATGTTTTCTTTGATATTTTGGAGTGTCATGTTTGCTCCTCTCATACTTTTGACAAGTATTTATCGGGCTTAGTTTTTTGAAATGTTTCCCACTTGCCAAAGTTTGAAATTCAAATTCAAAACTCAAAATTCTCTGAAACTTCAAATGACATTCAAATTCAAACAGGATGCATAGGATGCTTAGCTATAATTGTAAAACATTCCAAATAGGAAATTTGGGATGTTACATGTACTGTCTAAAAAGCTTGAGTTGTTGCAAAAGGTTTTCGACAAGTTCAAGGGGTTGACTACGATGAGACTTTCTCACCCGTAGCGATGCTTAAGTCTGTCCGAATCATGTTAGCAATTGCGCATTTTATGATTATGAAATTTGGCAAATGGATGTCGAGCTGCATTCTGAATGGATTTACGGAAGAAGAGTTGTATATGATGCAACCAGAAGGTTTTGTCGATCCAAAAGGTGCTAACAAAGTGTGCAAGCTCGATGATCCATTTATGGACTGGTGCAAGCCTCTTGGAGTTGGAATAAGCGCTTTGATAGTGTGATCAAAGCATATGGTTTTATCTGAGACTTTTGGAGAAGCCGTATTTACAAGAAAGTGAGTGGGAGCTCTGTGGCATTTCTAATATTATATGCGGGCGACATATTGTTGATTGAAAATGATATAGAATTTGGATAGCATAAAGGATACTTGAATAAAAGTTTTTCAATGAAAGACCTCGGTGAAGCTGCTTATATATTGGGCATCAAGATCTATAGAGATAGATCAAGACGCTTAATTGGACTTTCACAAAGTACATACTTCGATAAAGTTTTGAAAAAGTTCAAAATGGATCAAGCAAAGAAAGGGTTCTTGCCTGTAATACAAGGTGTGAAATTGAGTCAGACTCAATGCCCGACCACTTCAGAAGATAGAGAGAAAATGAAAGAAGTTTCCTATGCTTCACCATAGGCTCTATCATGTATGCAATCTTGTGTACCACACGATGTGTGCCTTGTGATCGTCTCCAACGTATCTATAATTTTGATTGCTCCATGCTACTTTATCTCTGTTTTAGGCAATATTGGGCTTTATTATCCACTTTTATATTACTTTTGGGACTAACCTATTAATCGGAGGCCCAGCCCAGTTGTTGTTTTATGCCTATTTCAGTATTTGAGGAAAAGGAATATCGAGGCGGAATCAAAATGGAGCGAAATCAAGCTGGAGAAGTTATTTTGGAAGGAAACCCACGATGGACTTGGACCCCACGTCGGAAGATACGGGGAGGTGCTCACGAGGGTGGGGCGCGCCCACCCCCAGGCGCGCCCCTGCCTCGTGGGGCCCCGTAGCTCCACCGACGTACTCCTTTCACCCATATATACCTACGTATCCTAAAACTTCCAGAACAGGAGATAGATCGGGAGTTCCGGCTGCAAGCCTCGAGAACCACCAAAAACCAATGGGACCCCTTTAGGTACCCGGGAGGATCCATCTCCGTGGCCATCTTCATCATCCGGCGCTCTCCATGATGAGGAGGAGTAGTTCACCCTCGGGGCTGAGGGTATGTACCAGTAGCTATGTGTTTGATCTCTCTCTCTCGTGTTCTCTCTCGTGTTCCCTCTATGGCACGATCTTGATGTATCGAGCTTTGCTATTGTAGTTGGATCTTATGATGTTTCTCCCCCTCTACTCTCTTGTGATGAATTGAGTTTCCCCTTTGAAGTTATCTTATCGGATTGAGTCTTTAAAGATTTGAGAACACTTGATGTATGTCTTGCCGTGTGTATCTGTGGTGACAATGGGATCTCACGTGCCACTTGATGTATGTTTTGGTGATCAACTTGCGGGTTCCGCCCATGAACCTATGCATAGGGGTTGGCACACGTTTTCGTCATGATTCTCCGATAGAAACTTTGGGGCACTCTTTGAAGTACTTTGTGTTGGTTGGATGAATCTGAGATTGTGTGATGCATATCATATAATCATGCCCATGGATACTTGAGGTGACAATGGAGTATCTAGGTGACATTAGGGTTTTGGTTGATTTGTGTCTTAAGGTGTTATTCTAGTACGAACTCTTTTATAGATTGATCCGAAAGAATAACTTTGAGGTGGTTTCGTACCCTACCATAATCTCTACGTTTGTTCTCCGCTATTAGTGGCTTTGGAGTGACTCTTTGTTGCATGTTGAGGGCTTGTTATATGATCTATCTATGTTATTATTGTTGAGAGAACTTGCACTAGTGAAAGTATGAACCCTAGGCCTTGTTTCCTATCATTGCAATACCGTTTACGCTCACTTTTACCGTTCGTTACCTTGCTGTTTTTATTATTTCAGATTACAAAAACCTTTATCTACCGTCCATATTGCACTTGTATCACCATCTCTTCGCCGAACTAGTGCACCTATACAATTTACCATTGTATTGGGTGTGTTGGGGACACAAGAGGCTCTTTGTTATTTGGTTGCGAGGGTTGTTTGAGAGAGACCATCTTCATCTCGCCTCCACAGTTGATAAACCTTAGGTCATCCACTTGAGAGAAATTTACTCTTGTCCTACAAAACTGTGCACTTGCGGGCCAACAACGTCTACAAGGAGAAGGTTGCATAGTAGACATCAAGATCTTTTAACGGCGCCGTTGCTGGAGAGCTAGGTAAGTGAAGGTGTCGGTGTCAAAACCGGCGGATCTCGGTAGGGGTCCCGAACTATCGTCTAGGCAGATGGTAACGAGGAGACAAAGGACACGATGTTTTACCCGGTTTGGGCCCTCTCGATGGAGTAATACCCTACTCCCTTGATTAATATTGATGATATGGGTAGTACAAGAGTGGATCTACCACGAGATCGGAGAGGCTAAACCTAGAAGCTAGCCTATGGTATGATTGTTGTTAGTCCTCTGGACTAAAACCCTCCGGTTTATATAGACACGAGATAGGGTTAGGGTTACCGAGTCGGTTACAATGGTAGGAGATCTACATATCCGTATCGCCAAGCTTACCTTCCACGCCAAGGAAAGTCCCATGGGACACGGGACAAAGTCTTCAATCTTGTATCTTCATAGTCCGAGGAGTCCGGCCAGCGGTGATAGTTGACTATCCGGACACCCCTAATCGAGGACTCCTCGGTAGCCCTGAACCAGGCTTCAATGATGACGAGTCCGGGCGCATATTGTCTTCGGCATTGCAAAGCGGGTTCCTCCTTGAATACTTCATAGAAGATTTTGAACACAAGGATAGTGTCGGCTCGCAAAACAAGTTCCACATACCACCGTAGAGAATAACCTTTGCAGATCTGCGGCGTATTCAGCGTGACATTACACCACGGCCAGGCCTTTATCTGAATCATTTACTTTTCCACCTCAGTAGCGTTTAGCGGCGGTTTCCTTAGCACGTCTTATAAGGCGGAGATCGTGCCCCTTATTCAGGATTCTCATCAATACGGGCGTGGGTAACCCGATCGTGCCCGTTGTACGCCTCCTCCATCGAAGCGTGTCCCGAGCGGTCCAGGGAGGGCTCTTGGTATTCAACCTCTTTATCTTGAGACCAAGGCCGCTCCTTTCTTTCAATCTCAATCGAATCCGCCACTCGCCTCGGTTCCAACAACCAAAGCTCTAGATTTAGGCGCTTTGGACCTTCAACAATGTTTGGCCCCGACCTGCATGGCGATGGATGTCTTCCTCCGTCACGGAAGAAGATGTGCTAAAAGCTGAGAGGCGCCGGTATCTAACAAGGGAAGTGCGCATAGGCTGCCTGCCCAAGGGCAGGTTATTCCCACTCTGAGCCTGGTGAGGCGTGGTATTAGTGTCTCACTTCCTTGAGGTTTAGGCTTCCAGCGGACCCCTTTGTGAGGGGCTCATGTTTTATTATGGGCTGGAATTCCATGACTTGGATCCGAGTCCATCCTCCACATCTCGTCGTTTATTGTCATATGTGAAGCCTTCCTCCGCATTACCCCTCACTTGATTGTGGCTCAAGACCTTCAAAGTGGAGCGAAGATGATCAAGGGGCATCGGCGAGTCTTGGAGGGGCTGTTATAACAAGAATCTTGGCGCTCCATGGCTGAGGGCTTTTTCAGAGGAGCTTAATTTATGGCAACAAGAGTGGTTTTATATCACGCTCGGGGGCACCAAATGGTGGCGCCACCTGCCTTCGCTCGGGTCCTCCACTGCGGCGGGCGTCATGGGTCAATAAAGGGCTCGGTTGAGGGACCGTCCAGGGCGTACCTACATTGCAGGGCCGTGTTGAGACCTCCTAGAGAGATCAATCTGGTCGTAATGGCGCGAGTCATGCTGATTAATCGCACCTTGCCCTGCAAGCGTTGCCCCCCTCCTTTGTGGGAGTTTAATCCGGAGGACCACGAGCTCTCCAACATTTTATGGGCGCAATGCCGTGGAGATGTACCAACTGTTCTTGGATCACAAACAATGTGTCGGACTTAACGAGGGCTTGAGTTTGAGCTGCAATCCTTGGGATACTCAAGTAAGTAGTCATGTGCCGGACAGGCTATCCGCATATTTATCATAAACTTGCCCTTAAAAGAGCTATCCTTTAAGCAGGAGTGGATAGCAAAAGCAAAACTAATCAGGTGTCCGGCACCCCTCCCGGAAACCACATCGGATCCTGTATTAACCAAGATGCTAGAGGTTGTGCCTTTTGAAGAAGGCGAAGGGGAACAAAGGAACTACTACCTCCGTGAAGGAGGTTATCAAGAAAGGGGATCGAGAATCCCTCCCTCCAAGGGAAAGGACGCTTACGAAGATCCGGAGACCAAAGCCTCGAAGCGGGGAAGAAATCTTCACGGAGGGTCCTGCGGCGGAGATGCCCGGCGCACTATTTCCCCAAGGAGATCAGCCCTCCAGCGAGCCGTAAGTAAAGGGGCATTTTTTAAAAGAGATGAGGAGTCTGGATTAGGGGGTGTCCGGATAGCGAACTATCACCGTTGGCGGACTCTGGACTATGAAGATACAAGATTGAAGACTTCGTCCCGTGTCGGATGGGACTTTCCTTGGCGTGGAAGGCAAGCTTGGCGATCTGGATATGTAGATCTCCTACCATTGTAACCGACTCTGTGTAACCCTAACCCTATTCGGTGTCTATATAAACCGAAGGGTTTTAGTCCGTGGGGCGAACAACAATCATACCATAGGCTAGCTTCTAGGGTTTAGCCTCTTTGATCTCGTGGTAGATCTACTCTTGTACTACCCATATCATCAATATTAATCAAGCAGGGTAGGGTATTACCTCCATCGAGAGGGCCCGAACCTGGGTAAAACATCGTGTCCCTTGTCTCCTGTTACCATCCGCCTAGGCGCACAATTCGGGACCCCCTACCGAGATCCGCGGTTTGACACCGACATTGGTGCTTTCATTGAGAGTTCCTCTGTAGCCGTCACCTATTGGCCCGATGGCTCCTTCAATCATCAGCGACAGAGGCAGTCAGGGTGAGACTTTTCTCCCGGACAGATCTTACGTGTTGGCGGCTTTACTGCTGCGGGCAATTCACTTGGCCATCTGGAGCAGATCGAAAGCTCGCCCATGGCCATCAGGTCAGATTTTGGAGGTTGAACTAGATGGCGATGTCGCGGAGACTTGATCTTGACGGATTCGAGCCATAGCCGGCGTGCCGCACTATCTCGATGGAGTGCGATCTAGCTCTGCCGCCGAGCGATTGCCAGGAGGCCGCACGATGCCGCTCGACCCTTAATCCGGAGCTGTTTTGCCGATCGAGGGCGAGTGGTTGGACACCACCTCGGGGCTATGATCTCTCTGGCGGATTGGGCGAACTCCATCCTGTCGCTGCGAAGCCGTGACTCCGGTGCGGACTCCTCTCCGGACTCCGAACCCTCCAGCGCCCCTGTCAATCGAATCCGGTTGGGCGCGGTCATGGAGTTCACTGTCGCGGACATCTTCGGCACTCACCCTTTGGCGACATCCTGAATTCACTAAAGTCTCTCTCTTTATCTGGAGAGCCTGGCGGACTTCTGATCGGGAAGGTTGGGATGCGGGCGAAGAAGAAATTCAATGCCCACCACCACCCACTTTGTAGCCCGCGCCGATGATTTAACGACATGCTCGACCGACTCGAAGACATCGGCGGTATGGGCGGCGATCTTGGAGCGACCAATAACCAGCGCCTACGAGGGCGCTGGAAGGCCACCTCGTCATATGACATATACATGGTGGACATCCCAAAATATAGGAATGGCGATGGAGCGGAGGATGACCCCTCAAGAAACAACCCAGCGCCCGGCGTCGTGGCGCCGCTCTAAATCCGCCCACGGTAAAAATGGGGATTCCGCACGAGGAGACAATAATACCCGGACGGTGCGAAGATGACCCCCTCAGCGAGGACTCGGCGCGGGAGGAGGGAGAAGCAAGTCCGCCGACGACACGGCGAGAAGAGAGGTGAGCGATGATAATTATCGCCCCCCTCGAAGGCGAGGCAAGCCTCGGCGACAGCAATTCGTCGTGCGGAGGAGGACAGCGTCGAACAAGGCGTTTTAAGCGCAGGCTCATAGCCACGACAAGCAGCCTCAAGAAAAAGCAGCAACAGCTTAGAGCTGACCAAGACACCTGCTAGGTGAGCGGATGGGTGAAGTCCTTGCGGCGAAGAGTATGAACTTCGAATGCCCTCAAAGCTACCCCAAGCATAAGCCGTTGCCTCGTCGGAGGAGGGAGCACCCGTCACCAGCGCGCGACATGGCAGATCGGCCACCCGTGGCGCGACAAAAAGCCTCTCGGCCCTCGCTCAAGCCCGCCCGGCGCGCTCAAAAGTACCAAGAGCACGGAAAGCGCGCGGACTTGCGAGATATATTGGAGGATAAGGCAAAGCATACAAGATCGATCTACAGATCGGCGTGGGCGTAATGACTCGGGATGATTACCGTCACGCCGGATATAGCAAACCGGCCGGGCGAACCACGATGAACAAAGCTCATATGAGCTACGTCGTGATATATTATCTGAGCGCCGCACACCACTATGCTTCACGGATGAAGTAATGGATCATCAAATCCACGAGGGCTTCAAACCCGTAAACATTGAATCATACGATGGTACCATAGATCCTGCGATGCGGATCGAGGACTATCTCCTCCATATCCACATGGCCCTTGGTGATGATCTACATGCCGTCAAATACCTCCACTCAAGCTTAAAGGACCAGCTCGGCATTGGCTCAACAGCTTGCGGTGAGTCAATTGGTTGTTGGGAGGACACGGAAGCCGCATTCCTTGATAACTTCCGGGCACATATGTGCGACCACCGAGGCGCCGATGACCTTAGCCATATAATTCAGCAGCTAGAAGAATCGGCGAGACAATTACGGGCCGCGGTTCTTAACAAAGAAAAAATCAGATCGTCATTGTCCGGATGCGAGGCGCTAGCAACCTTCAAACACAACATCCGCGATGAGTGGCTATACGCACCTAGGGCAGGAAAAGCGAAATCCATGGCAGCCCTCACCACACTCATGACCGCTTTTGCGAGGAGAGGACAGCTGGCTAGCTCGAAGCAACAACTTGGCCAAACACCACGATAGTTCGGATACCAAGGACAGCAATGGCGGTCGGCGTCGCAACAAGCATAAATGGCGCGTGCGGTGATAATCTTTGAAGATCTGACGATAAATGCGGATTGAGGCTCTAAACCGGTCGTGGAAGAAGCCATTCAAAAGAAATACCGGGGCCGTCCAACTTGGACCGAATACTCGATCGCTTGTGCGGATACATGGAACCCCGAAAACGTAACCACACCAATAAGGTTGTTGGGTGTTCAAGCAAGCAGAGCAAGCTAAGCGCCCGAAAACAACGACAAGGGGCTACATAGCAATGAGCGAGGAAGAGCCCGGCCGCCCGAACAATAGAGGACGGAAGGGCTTTCCCACACAAGTGCGGACGGTGAACATGATATCATAACCCACATACCCAAAGGGGGCGAGCGTGCGCTATGGGGCGTATATGCGATGGAGCGATCGCCACGAAGTTCAACCCATGGTCCTCTGCCCGATCACCTTTGATCGAAGGACCACCCACTAGCATCTGTCGCGGCGGATTCGCGCATTGGTTCTTGACCCAATCATCGTGATTTCACCTCACTAGAGTCGATGGAATGGCGGTAGCAGCCTGAACCTACTTTATCGAGGACACGGTGTGCAAAATGGGCATAGACCCTCAAAGTTAAACCCACAAAGGCGACCTTTAAAGGCGTCATACCAGGTGTAGAGGCCAATTGTATAGGCTCGATTACACTCGAAGTGGTCTTGGATCCCGGATAACTTCGAGCGAAGAGTTAATCTTGACATAGTCCCGTTCATGGCGGCTATCACGCCTTTGCTTGGGCGAACCGCATTTCAAAATTCAATGCGGTGCCGCTTTTCGCATACCTCAAGCTCAAGATGCGGGCCCTCGAGGGTAATCACGGTCAATGGAAACATCAAGCGCTCTCTCGAGCGGAGGAGCACCGCAGCGACCCTCGTGGCGGAGGTGCAAAAGCAGCCTCTCACAGCAATTCTCGAGTCACGGCTAATAAGCGTCCGGCCACCGTCAAAGCGCGCCGGGTAACCTACAACAAGACCGCCTAGCACGATCGAACGCAGCGTAGCAATCCGGCCCCAACCCAGCCCTCATGGCTGCGAAGCCGATACTACGCCGCGTAATTGCGCTCTGAAGCACCATGGGCATAGGGGCAGACCCACGAACACATGCGCCCAAAATGCGGCTGAACCGCACTAGGGGCTCCGTTTGTGTCATTCCTTTTTTCTTTTTCTTCCTTTTACTTTCAGGACTCTGTTGTCCGAAGCCATCGGCATTAGCGCCCGAATACGATGCAATAGCTAGGGAAGCAGAAAACTGCGTCAGTGTCGGTGGTCTCTATTACGAGCAGTATACCTGTTTTACATACCACATCATAAACTTACCCCTAGAAGGGGACATGTCAAAAAGTCGTACCTTGCTTATCGCACAATTTGTATCGTTACGCTTTTATTTGCAGTTTCTTTTGAATAACCAATATATAGCTCTTGCCTATTATTGCATTATTTCCCATTATATATGTTCATTTATGACATTGCACAACCGTACAATTTGGTACGGCTAATACACCGAGGGCTTATGTACCCCAAAAACATGGTGTGACAAGTGCGAACACTTTCACAAGTCGGCACCCGAACTTATAGCATTATATGCATCGGCTCCGAATCATGTCTTGGGTCAATAGTTGGGTTTGCCCGGCTCCCATGTTTTGGTACCTTACGTTCCGTTATATCGGCTAAGGTATTTGGGAGAACCACTGCGATTGTGCCCGGTTGAGCTGGGTTGAGCACCTCGGTGGAGAAAGCTAAAACCCGGCCCGTCATGATAGAGGCGAGAGCGATCGCTGTTCGAGAGGTTTTTGGTCCCTAAAGACTTATGCGCTTAGGCGAAGTCGGCATTGTCCGGCCAAAGGCGTGGATAAGCGCCCGAACTTCGGTCTTCGAATACTAGGGGCTTCGCGAAATTTAAAATTATAAATTCTATGGCTAAGTGAGAGTGTTCAAGCACTATAAGTCCGGTTTCCTTGTTCGTTCGTTGGCGCCTCCCTCGGCGGACCCAGAATGGGAACAAGAGCGCTCAAGTTTATCCGAACACCCGGCACTTTCGTGGCATGGGGCTGAAACCAACGACTTGCCATCTCTCAAATTTGATAAGCGGCCGCCTGAAGGTAATATTTTAAATTAACAAGCGTTGCTTAAGCGCATATGAACAAGTTTTTCAGCGTCTGAGGATAACAAATGCGAGTCTATTAAAAATTACATCTTTGGAGCACTCATCCGCTATCTGGCGGGCACCCTTGAGGGCGCCCTCATAGTACATTTCAGGTTTGCGATGCTCCTTGCCCTTGGTGGCCCGTCCGTCACAAGCTTCTCGCATCCAGCCTGCCCGGTGCACTTGCTTGCGGGCAAGGGCCAACAGGCACCTTCAATGCGAGCCGAGCACTTTTGATAACTTCAATCCATGGACGGCGTCCACCAGCCGCTACACTAGCCAGTAGCTCCCGGGCATGGCCTCCAATGGCCACGGCCGAACTATGAGGCCCTTCATGGCCTGTTGGCGACATTGTGGAGCTCGACCAGCTGCTTCAGCTGGTCGCTCGAAACACCGGACGTTCGGCCTCGGCATCTTGAGACGAGAACACCTTCTCCGTCGAGCTCCCCTCCTTAGCGCGGTAGAAACAGCGGCGGCATCGGACACACTCTGGGGCAGATCTGCGAATGCTCTGGAGAGCTCCGGATCCGGGTAAGTAATAGGTAATTCACTTTCACATGCTAGCTTTGCATAAAGAATGCCTTACCGCTGCTATCTGTTGGGGAGCGTAGTAATTTCAAAAAACTCTTTTCCTCACGATCACGCAAGACCATGGTGATGGCATAGCGAGAGGGAGAGTGTCGTCCACGTACCCTCGTGAATTTCCCAGCGAGCGTTATAACAACGCAAGTTGATGTAGTCGTGCGTCTCCACGATCCGACCGATCAAGCACGAGCGTCACGGCACCTCCGAGTTACGCACGTTCAGCTCGATGGCGATCCCGGACTCGATCCAGCAAAGTGTCGGGGATGAGTTCCGTCGACCGCGACGGCGTGGTGGCGATGTTGATGCTCCACCGGCGCGGGGCTTCGCCTAAGCTCATGACGATATGACTTCTCCGGCGCGGGGCTTCGCCTAAGCTCATGACGATATGACGAAGTGGAATATGGTGGAAGGGGCACCGCTGCAGCTAAGGCAAGATCCGTAGATCAACTTGTGTGTATTGGGGTGCCCCTGCCCCGTATATAAAGGAGACAAGGGGAGGTGGCGGCCCTAGAGGCGCGCAAGGAGAGTCCTACTCCCAGGGAGTAGGACTCCCCCTCTCCTAGTTGGACTAGGATTGGAGGAGGGAAGAGGAAGGCGCGCCCCCCTTCCTTGTCCTATTCGGACTAGAGGGGAGGGCGCGCAGCCCCTGGCCTGCCCTTCCTCTTCTCCCATGGCCCATTAAGGCCCATAGACTTCCCGGGGTTCGGTAACCTCCGGTACTCGATAAATCCGATTTCACGGAACACTTCGAAGTCAAACATAGGCTTCAATATATCAATCTTTATGTCTCGACCATTTGAGACTCCTCGTCATGTCGTGATCACATCCGGGACTCGAACAACCTTGGTGCATCAATACTTATAAACTCATTATGAGCATCGCCGAAGCGTTAAGCGTGCGGACCCTACGGGTTCGAGAACTATGTAGACATGACCTAGAACCATTCTCGGTCAATAACCAATAGCGGAACCTGGATGCCCATATTGGTTCCTACATATTCTCTGAAGATCTTTATCGGTCAAACCGCATAACGACATCGTTGTTCCTTTGTCATCGGTATGTTACTTACCGAGATTCGATCGTCGGTATCAATACCTAGTTCAATCTCGTTACGGTAAATCTCTTTACTCGTTCCGTAATACATCATCTCACAACTAACTCATTAGTTGTAATGCTTACAAGGCTTAGGTGATGTGCATTACCGAGAAGGCTGGAGATACCTCTCCGACAATCGGATGACAAAACCTAATCTCGAAATCGCCAACCCAACAAGTACCTTTGGAGACACTGTAGTACTCCTTTATAATCACCCGATTCGTTGTGACGTTTGGTAGTACCAAAGTGTTCCTCCGGTAGCAGGAGTTGCATAATCTCATAGTTATAGGAACATGTATGGGTCATGAAGAAAGCATTAACATACTAAGCGATCAAGTGTTAAGCTAACGGAATGGGTCATGTCAATCAGATCATTCAACTAATGATGTGACCTTGTTAATCAAATAACAACTCCTTGTTCATGGTTAGGAAACATAACCATCTTTGATTAACAAGCTAGTCAAATAGAGGCATACTAGTGACATCTTGTTTGTCTATATATTCACACATGTATTATGTTTCCGGTTAATACAATTCTAGCATGAATAATAAACATTTATCATGATATAAGGAAATAAATAATAACTTTATTATTGCCTCTAGGGCATATTTCCTTGATCTCCCACTTGCACTAGAGTCAATAATCTAGATTACAAAGTAATGATCCTTACACCCATGGAGTCTTGGTGCTGATCATGTTTTGCTCGTGGAAGAGGCTTAGTCAGCGGTGCGCAACATTCAGATCCGTATGTATTTTGCAAATCTCTATGTCTCCCACTTGGACTTGGTCCCGAATGGAATTAGGCGTCTCTTGATGTGCTTGGTCCTCTTGTGAAATCTGGATTCCTTTGCCAAGGCAATTGCACGATATTATCACGAGAAGATCTTCATCGGTCCCGATGCACTAGGTATGACACCTAGATCGGAAATGAACTCTTTCATCCAGACTCCTTCATTTGCTGCTTCGAAGCAGCTATGTACTCCGCTTCACATGTAGATCCATACGGCGCTTTGTTTAGAACTGCACCAATGGCAGCTCCACCGTTTAATAAAAACACGTATCCGGTTTGCGATTTAGAATCGTCCGGATCGAGTGTCAAAACTTACATCGGCGTAACCATTTCGACTAGCTCTTTGTCACCTCCATATCGAGAAACATATCCTTAGTCCTTTTCGGTATTTCGGGATGTTCTTGACGCTGTCGATGATCCACTCTGGATTACTTTGGTACCTTCTGCCAAGCTTACAGCTAAGCATCGTCGGTCTGGTACACAGCATTGCATACATGATAGAGCCTATGGCTGAAGCATAGGAACATCTTTCATTTTCTCTCTATCTTCTGCTGTGGTGGGGCATTGAGTCGACTCAATCTTACACCTTGTAACACAGGTAAAAACCTTTCTTTGCTGATCCATTTTGAACTTTTCAAAACTTTATCAAGGTATGTGCTTTGTGAAAGTCAATCAAGCGTCTTGATCTATCTCTATAGATCTTGATGCCCAATATGTAAGCAACTTCACGAGGTCTTTCATTGAAAACTTTTATTCAAGTATCCTTTTATGCTATCCAGAAATTCTATATCATTTCCAATCAATAATATATAGTCCACATATAATATTAGAAATGCTCTGAGCTCCACTCACTTTCTTGTAAATCTGAGGCTTCTCCAAAAGTGCTGTACAAACCCATATCTTTGATCACACTATCAAGCGTTTATTCAACTCGAGAGGCTTGCACGGACCATAAATTGATCGTTGGAGCTTGCACACTTTGTTAGCACCTTTTGGATCGACAAAACCTTCTGGTTGCATCATATACAACTCTTCTTCTAGAAATCCATTCAAGAATGCAGTTTTACATCCATTTGCCAAATTTCATAATCATAAAATCGGCAATTGCTAACATGATTCGGACAGACTTAAGCATCGCTTCTGGTGAAAAGTCTCATCGTAGTCAACTCCTTGAACTTGTCGAAAACCTTTTGCAACAAGTCGAGCTTTGTGAACAGTTACATTACCATCGGCGTCAGTCTTCTTCTTAAAGATCCATTTATTTTCAATGGCTTGCCGATCATCGAACAAGTCAACCAAAATCCATACTTTGTTCTCATACATGGATCCCATCTCAGATTTCATGGCTTCCAGCCATTTTGCGAATCTGGGCTCACCATCGCTTCTTCATAGTTTGTAGGTTCGCCATGGTCAAGTAACATGACTTCGAGAATAAGATTACCGTACCACTCAGTGCGTATTTTACTCTGGTTGACCTCGAGGTTCGATAGCAACTTGATCTGAAGCTTCATGATCATCATCATTAGTTTCCTCACTAATTGGTGTAGTTGTCACAGGAACCATTTCTTGTGATGAACTACTTTCCAATAAGGGAGCGAATCTGATTATCTCATCAAGTTCTACTTTCCTCCCTCACTTCTTTGAGAGAAACTCCTTCTCTAGAAAGGATCCGAATTAACAGCGAAAATCTTGCCTTCAGATCTGTGATAGAAGGTGTACCCAACAGTCTCCTTTGGGTATCCTATGAAGACACATTTTTCGATTTGGGTTCGAGCTTATCTGGTTGAAGTTTCTTTACATAAGCATCGCAGCCCCAAACTTTAAAGCGACAACTTTGGTTTCTTGCCAAACCACAGTTCATAAGGCGTCGTCTCAGCGGTTTTGGCGGTGTCCTATTCAGCGTGAATCGGCCGTCTCTAAAGCATAACCCCAAAGCGATAGCGGTAAATCGGAAATAGACATCATAGATCGCACCATATCTAGTAAAATACGATTCTGACGTTCGGACACACCATTTCTCTGTGGTGTTCGGGTGGCGTGAGTTCTTGAAACTATTCCACATTGTTTCAAATGTAAACCAAACTCGTAACTCAAATATTCTCCTCCACGATCAGATCGTAGAAACTTTATTTTCTTATTACGATGATTTTCCACTTCACTCTGAAATTCTTTGAACTTTTCAAATGTTTCAGATTTGTGTTTCATTAAGTAGATATACCCATATCTGCTTAAATCATCTGTGAAGGTGAGAAAATAACGATACCCGCGCGTGCCTCAACATTCATTGGACCACAAACATCGGTATGTATGATTTCCAACAAATCAGTTGCTCGCTCCATAGTTCGGAGAAGCGGCGTTTTGGTCATCTTGCCCATGAGGCACGGTTACATAAGTACCAAGTGATTCATAATCAAGTGATTCGAAGCCCATCGGTATGGAGTTTCTTCATCGTTTTACACCGATATGACCTAAGCGGCGATTGCCACAAATAAGTTGCACTATCATTATCAACTCTGCATCTTTTGGCTTCAACATTATGAATATGTGTATCACTCTTGTCGAGATTCAACAAGAATAGACCATTCTTCAAGGGTGCATGACCATAAAGATATTACTCATATAAATAGAACAACCATTATTCTCGATTTAAATGAATAACCGTCTCGCATTAAACAAGATCCAGATATAATGTTCATGCTCAGCGGCGGCACCAAATAACAATTATTTAGGTCTAAAACTAATCCGAAGGTAGATGTAGAGGTAGCGTGCCGACCGCGATCACATTGACTTTGGAACCATTTCCCAGCGCATCGTCACCTCGTCCTTTGCGGTGCTCGTCTATTCCGTAGTCCTGTTTGAGTTGCAAATATTAGCAGAACCAGTATCAAATACCAGTGCTACTACGAGCTCTAGTAAGGTACACATCAATAACATGTATATCACATATACCTTTGTTCACCTTGCCATCCTTTTTATCCGCCAAATACTTGGGGCAGTTCCGCTTCGATGTCGGTCGCTTGCGGTAAAAACACTCGATTTCAGGCTTAGGTCAGACTTGGGTTTCTTCTCTTGATCAGCAACTTTCTTGCTGTTCTTTTGAAGTTTCCTTCTTCTTCCCTTTGCCCTTTTCTTGAAACTAGTGGTCTTGTTGACCATCAACACTTGATGCTCTTTCTTGATTTCTACCTCCATGCTTTTAGCATCGCGAAGAGCTCGAGGAATTGTCTTAGTCATCCCTTGCATATTATAGTTCATCACGAAGCTCTTGTAGCTTGGTGGCGATGATTGGAGAATTCATCAATGACACTATCATCCGGAAGATTAACTCCCAGCTGAATTAAGTGATTGTTATACCCGGACATTTTGAGTATGTGCTCCTTGTGAACTATTCTCCTCCATCTTGCAGCTATAGAACTTATTGGAACTTCATATCTCTCAATCCGGGCATTTGCTTGAAATATTAACTTCAACTCTGGAACATCTCATATGCTCCATAGCGTTCAAAGCGTCGTTGAAGACCGGTTCTAAGCCGTAAAGCATGGCTGCTGAACTATAGAGTAGTCATCAGCTCTGCTTTGCGGGCGTTCATAACCACGGCTCGGCATCTGCTGCGAGCTGTCACCCAGCGGTGCTTCGGGGCGTAATTTTTACGTGCAGCAATGAGGATAATCCTCAAATTCGGACCCGTCCGTGTAATTACTACCATCATCTTTCAACTTTGCTTTCTCAAGGAGCATTAAAATTCAACGGAACAACAGCACGAGCCATCTATCTACATTAAACATAGACAAGCAAAATACTATCGGTACTAAGTTCATGATAAATTTAAGTTCAATTAATCATATTAAAAACTCCCACTTAGGCAGACATCTCTCTAGTCATCTAAGTGATCACGTGATCAAATCAACTAAACCATGTCCGATCATCACGTGAGGCGGAGTAGTTTCAATGGTGAACATCACTATGTTGATCATATCTACTATATGATTCACGTTCGACCTTCGGTCTCCGTGTTCGAGGCCATATCTGTTATATGCTAGGCTCGTCAAGTTTAACTGAGTATTCGCGTGTGCAACTGTTTTGCACCGTTGTAGATGGACGTAGAACTTATCACACCCGATCATCACGTGGTGTGCGGGTACTCTGAACTTTGGCAGCGGTGCATACTCGGGAGAACACTTCTTGATAATTTTAGTGAGAGATCATCTTATAATGCTACCGTCAAACAAAGCAAGATAAGATGCATAAAGGATAAACATCACATGCAATCAATATAAGTGATATGATATGGTCATCATCATCTTGTGCTTGTGATCTCCATCGCGAAGCTTACCGTCATGATCACCATCGTCACCGTAGCGACACCTTGATCTCCATCGTAGCATCGTTGTCGTCTAGCCAACTATTGCTTCTCGACTATCGCTACTCCTTAGTGATAAAGTAAAGCAATTACATGGCGTTGCATTTCATACAATAAGCGACAACCATATGGCTCCTGCCGATTGCCGATAACTTCGGTTACAAAACATGATCATCTCATACAATAAAATATAGCATCACGTCTTGACCATATCACATCACAACATGCCTGCAAAAACAAGTTAGGCGTCCTCTACTTTGTTGTTGCAAGTTTTACGTGGCTGCTACGGGCTGAGCAAGAACCGTTCTTACCTCGCATCAAAACCACAGCGATACTTCGTCAAATAGACTCCGTTTAACCTTCTCAAGGACGGGCGTAGCCTACTCGATTCAACTAAAGTGAGAGAGCAGACACCCGCCGGTCACCTTTAAGCAGCGAGTGCTCGGGCGGTGAAACCAGTCTCGCGTAAGCGTCTGGCGTAATGTCGGTCGGGCGCTTCATCTCACAATACCGCTGAACCAAAGTATGACATGCTGGTAGGCGGTATGACTTATATCGTCCACAACTCACTTGTGTTCTACTCGTGCACATGACATCAAGCGCATAAAACCAGGCTCGGATGCCCTTTGTTGGGGAGCGTAGTAATTTCAAAAATTTCCTACGATCACGCAAGACCATGGTGATGGCATAGCAGCGAGAGGGAAGTGTCCGTCCACGTACCCTCGTGAACCGAAAGCGAGCGTTATAACAAGCGGTTGATGTAGTCGTGCGTCTTCACGATCCGACCGATCAAGCACCGAGCGTCGGCACCTCCGAGTTACGCACGTTCAGCTCGATGGCGATCCCGGACTCCGATCCAGCAAAGTGTCGGGGATGAGTTCCGTCAACCTGACGGCGTGGTGGCGATGTTGATGCTCCACCGGCGCGGGGCTTCGCCTAAGCTCATGACGATATGACTTCTCCGGCGCGGGGCTTCTCCTAAGCTCATGACGATATGACGAAGTGGAATATGGTGGAAGGGCACCGCACGGCTAAGGCAAGATCCGTAGATCAACTTGTGTGTATTGGGTGCCCCTGCCCCGTATATAAAGGAGACAAGGGGAGGTGGCGGCCCTAGAGGCGCGCGCAGGAGAGTCCTACTCCCAGGAGTAGGACTCCCCCTCTCCTAGTTGGACTAGGATTGGAGGAGGGAAGAGGAAGGCGCGCCCCCCCCTTCCTTGTCCTATTCGGACTAGAGGGGGAGGCGCGCAGCCACCTAGCCTGCCCTTCCTCTTCTCCCATGGCCCATTAAGGCCCATAGACTTCCGGGGGTTCGGTAACCTCCGGTACTCGATAAAATCGATTTCACCGGAACACTTCGAAGTCAAACATAGGCTTCAATATATCAATCTTTATGTCTCGACCATTTGAGACTCCTCGTCATGTCCGTGATCACATCCGGGACTCGAACAACCTTGGTGCATCAATACTTATAAACTCATTATGAGCTGTCATCGAAGCGTTAAGCGTGCGGACCCTACGGGTTCGAGAACTATGTAGACATGACCTAGAACCATTCTCGGTCAATAACCAATAGCGGAACCTGGATGCCCATATTGGTTCCTACATATTCTCTGAAGATCTTTATCGGTCAAACCGCATAACGACATCGTTGTTCCTTTGTCATCGGTATGTTACTTACGAGATTCGATCGTCGGTATCAATACCTAGTTCAATCTCGTTACGGTAAGTCTCTTTACTCGTTCCGTAATACATCATCTCACAACTAACTCATTAGTTGTAATGCTTACAAGGCTTAGGTGATGTGCATTACGAGAAGGCCTGGAGATACCTCTCCGACAATCGGATGACAAAACCTAATCTCGAAATCGCCAACCCAACAAGTACCTTTGGAGACACTGTAGTACTCCTTTATAATCACCCGATTCGTTGTGGCGTTTGGTAGTACCAAAGTGTTCCTCCGGTAAGCAGGAGTTGCATAATCTCATAGTTATAGGAACATGTATGGGTCATGAAGAAAGCATTAACATACTAAGCGATCAAGTGTTAAGCTAACGGAATGGGTCATGTCAATCAGATCATTCAACTAATGATGTGACCTTGTTAATCAAATAACAACTCCTTGTTCATGGTTAGGAAACATAACCATCTTTGATTAACAAGCTAGTCAAATAGAGGCATACTAGTGACATCTTGTTTGTCTATATATTCACACATGTATTATGTTTCGGTTAATACAATTCTAGCATGAATAATAAACATTTATCATGATATAAGGAAATAAATAATAACTTTATTATTGCCTCTAGGGCATATTTCCTTCAGACTCCTGTGTATATCTTTTTAGATCCTTAGTCCGGCTTTTCTTTCCGAACACGAACTAAGCATCGAGAACTCTGTCTATCTGATAATATTTTTACATATTCTAAACTTACCTCAAAGCTGTTAGAAGGCTGAGTGCAGAGCTTCGATCAGCCCACTCTTGGCGGACTGAACTTTCGGATCACCACACTCATAATAGTGCGGTGCTCCTCCTTGATGGGCTGTTAAGCGCCTCGATGCTATCCGGTGCCTCGGTTGGGCGGAGACACCGGCGTCTTACCCTTCCTCTGAAGGGCGCTTGCAGACTTGGAACGGCTGAAGGTTCGGTATGGAATCGGACAAGGTGGGCTTAGAGCCTGGGGTCTCGCTCCCCTCGCGCTGGAGGTCGGGAGGCTGCCTTGTGGCGCCTCTGCGCCACCTCCTCTTGACCAGGCCCCCTTGAGGCCCACCTCGGCGTCGTCCACGGCGTGAGGTGAGAGGCGGCGGAGTGAAGTACTCTCCACTTCCGGCGAATTCAGAGACCCGCAGCCAAGCGGCGAGCTCATCCTTGGGCTGGCTGCATGATTGTTCGGCATTAGAGAACACTATGCAATGAAAAAAAGCCATGGGTATCCGGACACTTACGATCTCACGGGGCTTGGCCCTTGTTGGCCCTCCTCCGTCGTTGTCGGCGTTGGTGGAGAAATGCGGAGGAAGGTCCTTCCTTCTTGGACCCTCCGGTCTCCCCGGTTAGGCGGCCTTCCTTTTCTTCTCTCCCCGGCTGGGGAGAGGCTTCTTTCCTCCTCCTCTTCCTCGGAGGAGATTCCGCCTCAGGGTTGTCGGGCGATGAGTCCGAGCAGCCCCTGGCGCCAGGAGCTCCTTGAGTTCCGTGGCCTCCTTCTTGGCCTTCTTCTCCGGAACCACGTGAGGTGCGGGCCAGCCAACCGTAAATCGAGTCCGCTGGGTCTTCGGCAAAGGGCAGGCGGTTAATCTGTCCGGGCGTCTTCAACCAGATCCTATCAAAAGGTTAGGGAGTTTTAGATCCGCATAGAGTCAAACTATGAAAAAGAGTCCCATAAAGGGTAAAATAACACCTCGCTGGCTTGGCGCTGCGAGCTGAATCCGCGATCTTGGTGGCGGATGTAGAACCTCGGCGCCCTTGAACAGCACCTCTCGGGCACCTTAAATGCGTAGTGTCGAAGAGCCTTTTCGAGAGTTGGGTGATGTGCGGATCAAACTCCACAATTTGAAGGCCCGTTGTTGGCATGGGAGAATCCGGCGGATGAGCATCACACGGATAACGTTGACAAGCACTGAGATTCTTGTCCGCGAGTTTGGACGCTTGAGTTTGGAGTCCGGACAGCTCGTCCGAATCCCCCACGTCGAGCCGTCTCTTTCCATGATGTGAGCCGTGTGGGGAGGCGGATCGAATTCAGGGGCTGCCGCCCATTGAAAGTCATGCGGCTCGGTGATGTAGAACCACCCGATTGCCACCCCTTTATGGTATCCACAAAAGGCCTTGAGCCATAGGGCTTTGGCCATCTTGCCAACCATGGCACCTCCGCACTCCGCTTGGCGGCCGCCCACTACCTTCGGCTTGACATTGAAGATCTTCAGCCATAAGCCGAAGTGGGGCTGGATGCATAGGAAGGCCTCGCACATGACGATAAACGCCGAGATGTTGAGGATGAAGTTCGGGGCCAGATCGTGGAAGTCCAGGCCGTAGTAGAACATGAGTCCCCGGACAAATGGGTGAAGTGGAAAACCTAGTCCGCGGAGGAAGTGGGTGAGAAACACCACCCTCTCATGGGTCCTAGGGGTTGGAATGAGCTGCCCCTCATCGGGTAGCCGGTGCGCGATGTCGCTGGACAAGTATCCGGCCTTCCGCAGTTTTGTGATGTGCCCCTCCGTGACGGAGGAGGCCATCCACCTGCCTCCCGCTCCGGACATAGTTGGAGAAGGTTGAGGTGGGACGTGCGGACTTAGGCGCTGGAGCTCGAGTGCCGCGAAATGGATGAGCAAAGGAGGAAGAAGGCGTGGGTGAAAAGGTGGATCCTTATCCCTTATATGGACGGACGAAGCTATCGTCCCCGCTTGACTAGTAAAACTCGCTTATCTCCCAAGCACCGTAATCAATGGCGCGGATGGGTTACCCACGTCCGTATTGATGAGAAACCGGAATAAGGGGCATGATCTCGCTTTGATAAGGCGTGCCAAAGAAACCGCCTCGCTAAAGCGCTAAGGTGGAGCAGTAAAAAGCGATTCGTATAAAGGCTGGCCGTGGTGTGATGTCATGCCGTGGAATCGTCGGCGATCTGTGCAAAAACTATTCTCTCTACGGTGGTATGTGGAACTTGTTTTGCGAGCGGACACTATCCTTGTGTTTAAAATCTTCTATAAAGTATTCGGAGGAGGAACCCGCCTTGCAATCTTTGAAGACAATATCGCGCCGGACTCGTCGTCATTGAAGCCTGGTTCGAGGGGGCTACTAAGGAGTCTGGATTAGGGGTGTCCGGATAGCGAACTATCACCGTTGGCGGACTCTGGACTATGAAGATACAAGATTGAAGACTTCGTCCCGTGTCCGGATGGGACTTTCCTTGGCGTGGAAGGCAAGCTTGGCGTCTGGATATGTAGATCTCCTACCATTGTAACCGACTACTGTGTAACCCTAACCCTATTCGGTGTCTATATAAACCAAAGGATTTTAGTCCGTGGGGCGAACAACAATCATACCATAGGCTAGCTTCTAGGGTTTAGCCTCTCGATCTCGTGGTAGATCTACTCTTGTACTACCCATATCATCAATATTAATCAAGCAGGAGTAGGGTATTACCTCCATCGAGAGGGCCCGAACACAGGTAAAAACATCGTGTCCCTTGTCTCCTGTTACCATCCGCCTAGACGCACAGTTCGGGACCCCCTACCCGAGATCCGCCGGTTTTGACACCGACAAGAGACATCCCCGTTTTATTTCTGAAGGTAACCAAAAGTTTACCTTGTAGTTCGGATCTCAGCCCTTCAGAATAGAGCTCGTCTTCACGGGATCTTGATCCGAAGATGATAGAGAGCGAAACGCCTCCGCCTGCCATACCGTTATGCGAGGCGGACGACCCTGAGGTGTCGTCGCGGAGGGCTTCTCCGAATCCGGTGGGGCCGGAAGGCAGCCGTATGTCCCCTCAAAGATCTCCATGTCCGGCCTTCGAAAAAGGCCACCGGACGAGTCCGGCACCAAAGGGTGTACGGTCGGAGGAGCTGAAGGGTCTGCTCGGGCGAGCGTCTATCTCGGAAGATCACCGTACATTAATGGGTACGGTGATTGAAAGGATTTCATCCGCTGAGGCGGATTGCATGAAGCTTCTCGCAAGTTCTTGTGGGTTTTGAGGTACACAAAATGATGTACCTTGACGATTCTGCATATAAAATCGCCTGTATAGATAGTAGCCCTGAGACTTGGTGCGGTGTCACAAATGACGGCGCACCGAGGATCATAACCCAGTATAATATCGCTCTTCCTTGTGTAGGTGGCGAAGCGTCCGGTGGCTAGCCGGGCTGATGAATTGCGAACTGAAGCGGCAACAGCGTGGCGGATCACGGACATCACGCTTGTTAATAAGCGGCTTGATGAGTCACAAGGTATGCAACTTCTCCGCGGACACACGGTAAGGGAGCTTGGCGCCCATGCCTTACCACATGTATGCTTAATGCAGATGGTGCCACTGCTATGGAGAACCTTGGCGGAGCTCACCCGAGCCAAGGAGCAAGCCGGGGAAAAGTGAATGGCGGCCTTAAAGCGGTCATGAGCTAAAAGCGAACAGGCTGCTCCTTTGCCGAAGCAAGAAAGAAATGGCGAGATGGTCGTGAAATTGAAGAATGCTCTTGAGCGTTGCGAGCTTCTTGAAAAAGAAGATCGAAGCGAAACAAGAGGACCTGAAAAGGCCGCCACGAGGCCAAGGACACTCGCTCTGCGATGAGAGCTATGAAGGAGGAGCTCGTCGGGCGGAGATATTGCGGCTGGAAAGCCCTTTACGCTGCGGAGAAATTCACGGATCCGAAATGCGCTCAATTGGACGGCGGTGGTGTGCGGAGGATGCTTATCTGGACTTGGCGGCGAGTGCCGCAGACGCGGTCGAACACTTTCGAGGTCAAAAGGATCACGGAATGGAAGAACTTTTTTGGTCGCAGTTCCATAGTCCGGAGCGTCCACTTTCATTAACCGATCGTTTGGCCGAATGGGCTGAGCTGAATAGGTTGTCCGGACTTGCCATGAAGGCTGTCGTGACTCATTTGTGGCGAAAAGGCCCGAGCGAAGAGTTATTTTGGCTTGGTGCAGCAGTTCCTTAGTGCGGTGCCGCATATTGATGCAATGAAGCGGTCAGCATGCATAGAGGTGCACGGATGGCTCTTGCCGTGTGAAGACATCTTGGGCGGAGATGAAGGCCACCGACGTTGCATCCCAAGATTCGGACAGAAGCTGAGTACTGCCGAGCACTATTTTGAGGAAGTCCTGCAGGCGCTTCGTTTAATAGAGCGCGATGCTCGAAGGATATTATGTTTTAATGACATGTATGATTTGTGAAAACAATGTTTCAATATAATATAAGAGCTTTTTATACTTGTGCGTTCAAGTATTAAAATACCTCTGTCGGCCGTTGATGTATATGTATATAACTTTGAAAGATGGCAGTCTTGACTTATTACGCACATAGTGCGGGGTGTTTAAAAAGCGCATTTTCACATAATCCAACGTCTTGGTCCTGTAAAGGAGGTGATAGCGTAGCAAACTAGGCAACGGACTATAATGCTTTATCACTTTCACTTAGCCATAGGAGTTCGATGGTGGGGCTACTATATAGCCCCTAGGGGCACCGCGCTCTCGAATTGGTAGCGTATGTGCTGACCGGAAGCGGTCCTTCGTTAATCTTGAAATTCTAAAAATTCCGGTGGGTCATCAGTGGTTGACCAGTCTCACGCTATATCATGACAGTCAGTTTTGGCTTTCTCTCTTGAGGTGCTCACTGGCGAACCGGGCACAATCGCAGTAGTTCTCCACGGTGCGCGTTAGCCGATAGAGCGGAGCGTAAGGCAGCAAAACACAGGGGCGGGCAAACCCAACATTTGACCAAAGACATGATTCGGAGCTGATGCATATAAGGCCTAACTCGAGATGCGAACACTCCCTAAGGTATTCGGTCTTTATGAAAGCAGGCAGAATAATGCCTAAGCCCCAGTGTCAGTGCAGCGCAAAAATTCTGGTGCGGCCCGATGCCAAAGCGCCAGCCTCCTCCTCGGTTATAGCAAGAAACGGGGATGCGTATCAACAAGAGACAGTAAAAAAGGTTTACGTAGGGTCTTAATCTGAAAAGAATCCTTGCAGCAGGGTCCCTACTGCGTCTGCGCTGTGTCTCCGTTGTGCCGTATCACGGGCGGGTGTATACGGTGTTCATCTGTAAAGAGAAGAACTTAGTTGAAAAGAAAAAGATCGTGCAGAAAATGTACTTTATATTAAATAAATAGAAATGCAGTTGAAAAGTGAATAAAATTGAGCTTTATTGTCTCTTATTGTACATGCGTGCAGCCCCTTGTCGAGGGTATGCCGCTAGTAAGCGTTATATGTTTCGCGGACTCGTCTAGCCATGTCCGAGGTTGAATGACCTATTCAGTGCTTTGATTAGCGGGCGGATTAGTGTGGGGCTGTCAAGGCAGTCTCACGTTCTTCCATGCTCGAGTAACACTTCATACTCCCTTTTAATGAGATGATGCGCGTGGACGGGCATTTTAAGTGTAAGAGATGCATAATGCGGAATTGCGTTAAAGCGGTAGCTTCACGCCCGATAGTGCTTGATAGCTACTTTCAAATGGGGCGATGTGGAAGGTTATCTTTTCGCGGCGGAAGTTGTCGGATGAGCCGAACACAACTTCTAGCAGTAGGGAGCCCGTACAATGGGCATGTAGGCCTGGCATTACCCCTTTGAAGGAGGTGTTGCTATGGCGAATTTTGGTTGGGTCTATCCCCATTTTGCGGATTGTGTCCTGATATAGCAGGTTTAGATCGCTACCTCCGTCCATTAGGACTTGTGTAAATTGGAGTCCGTCGATTATAGGATCTAATATCAAGGCAGTCCATCCTGCATTCCGGATACTTCCGGAATAGTCCTGATGATCAAAGGTGATTGGTTTTGACAACCATCGTTGGGACTCTGCTGGGATAGACCGTGCGGCGCGTGTTTCTGTGGGCGCTACTCTGTTTTTCCCTTTTGTCACTTGAAGTGAGTTCACTGTTTTGACTTTTTGTGGGAAATTCTTTTGTTTTCCGGTGCTCTGCTTGTGGGGTTCATCGTCGTCCTCGCTTGGTGTGTCGAGCCCCTTGTGTTCGGCATTGAGTTTGCCGAACTGCTTGAAGACCCAACAATCTCTGTGGGTATGGTTTGTAGGCTTCCCGGGGGTACTGTGGATTTGGCATATTTTGTCCAAGATTTTGTTTAGGTTGGATAGCTCGTCGCTGTTGTCCTTGAGGGGCAGTTTTTTATGATTCTGCCAGGAGCTTGTGAATCCGGCGTTGACTGTCGTGCTCTTCGGGATGTTTCCCTTTGTCCGGCGCTGGTCCTTGCTGTGCCGTGGTTTCCCATTTCCATCCCTGACTTCGGATGTACTTGGGTCGCTGGTACTGCATCTTGCCAGCTAGCTATCCTCTCCCGCGCAAAAGCGGGTCATGAAACTTATTAATGCAGCCATGGTTCTTGGCTTCTCTGGCGAGGTGTCTGGCGATCCATTAAATCTCGAATGTTGTGTTTGAAAGCTGCTAAGGCTTGGCGTCCGGACGATCGACTATTTGGTTCTTTTGGTAAGGAACCTATTCCAGAATTTTGGGTTGACTCTTGGGTTGTTGAGTTATGTGACTTAAATAAATGCGCATCCGGAGGACGGACATAAGTCCCTTGAAAATTTGCTCGAAAAGCATCCTCGAGCTCTTCCCATCTTCAATGGTATTTTCGGGGATGCTTTTGAGCCAATGCCGGGCTGGCCCTTTGAGCTTGAGGGTAAGTATTTTATGGCGTGGAGATCATCTCCTCTAGCCATGTGTATGTGGAGGATGTAATCCTCAATCCGACTCGAGTCTGTTGTTCCGTCGTCACGCCTCTATGTTTCTGGGTTTGAATCCGCTGGGAATTCGTGATCCAGCACCTCATCGGTGAAACACAGGGGGTGTGCGGCACCCATATATTTGGGAGTGCCGTGATGTTCGGATATTTGGCGTGTTGCATTGCTTGGAAAATCTTGCTTTCTCGGCCCATAGATGGACCTAACTGGGCCATCCTTTTGATGCGAATCCTTATGCGGATCGCGTGCCGGCTTGTGTCTTGGCGCCGCTTGCCGCTCCATGTTTGCCATGTGGTGCGTCTATCCGGCCAAGGCGGCCTCTTTGTTCTTTGATTGCGGGGTCTCGGCCTCCTCATCGAATTCGGGCGTAGTTTGCGCTTGGGTAGCTCTTTGTTTGGCGGCTGTCGCCGTATTTCTGCGGTGTTGAGTACTTTGCTACATCTGATTCTGAGTGCATCTTCCGCTATTTTGAGCTTCGCTTACCTTTTTCAGGCTACTGTAGCGATGGCGGCGAGCCTTTTGTGGAGGTTCTTCTGCTCCAACAATTTGTCCGGCGTGAGATCGTCCGGACTGTTATCTTCGCCGGGGCGGGTTGTTTATCCAAGTTGTCCTGTTAGGACGGTTGCTTTCGATAGCATGTTAAATGCGTCCACCGGTTCGCCCTGCTCTATGGCTGGGTCTGTGTGGCTGCCGTCTTTGTCGAAGCGGGACTTGGTGCTGCGTTTACGTTGCCGTTTTGACTGCTTTTCGAGGGATTTATCCTTCGTAGTGTCCCGTTGTTCCTCGTCGTCACTTCCTTTAGGTGTATCCACCATGTATACATCATGGGATGAGGTGGCTGTCCAGTATCCTATAGGTGCTGGTCCATGGTTGTCTCCGACATCGTCGTCCATACCGTCGATGTCTTCAGAGTCAAATTTGAGCACGTCGTTTAAGCTTTCGACAGTGGCTACAAAGTGGGCGGTGGGTGAGCGTTGAATTTCTTCGTCGTCCGCATCCCAACCTTCCTGACCGTAGTCCGGCCAGGGCTCTCCTGATAAAGAGAGAGACTTTAGTGAATTCAGGATGTCGCCAAAGGCGAGTCTTTGAAAGATGTCATGACGTGAACTCCATAACCGGCACCCGATTGGATTCAATTGGCATGGGCATGGAGGGTTCAGAGTCCGGAGAGGAGTCCGGCACCTTGGAGTCACGGTCTTCGCAAAGGACAGGGATGGAGTTCGGCTCAATCGCCATAGAGATTGTAGCCCCCGAGGCGGTGTCCAACCACTCGTCCTTGATCGGCGGAGTCGGCTCTGAGCTAAGGGTCGGAGCGGACGCTGGTGCGGCCTCCAGGGCGCTGTTCGGTGGCAGAGCTAGATCATGCCCATCGAGATAGTGCGGCGCGCTTGGCTGTGGCTCGAATTCGTCGAAGATCAAGTCTCCGCGGATGTCGGCCGTGTAGTTCAAACTCCCAAATCTGGCCTGATGGCCAGGGGCGTAGCTTTCGATCTGCTCGGATGGCCAAGTGAATTGGCCCGCGATTGCAAAGCTGCGAATCTGAAGATCCATCCGGGGAGAAAAGTCTCACCCAGGACCGCGTTGTTGTTGATGATCGAAGGAGCCATCGGGCCTAAGGATGACGACACAAAGGAACTCTCAATGAAAGCACCAATGTCGGTGTCAAAACCGGCGGATCTCGGGTAGGGGGTCCCGAACTGTGCGTCTAGGCGGATGGTAACAGGAGACAAGGGACACGATGTTTTTACCCAGGTTCGAGCCCTCTCGATGGAGGTAATACCCTACTCCTGCTTGATTAATATTGATGATATGGGTAGTACAAGAGTGGATCTACCACGAGATCGGAGAGGCTAAACCTAGAAGCTAGCCTATGGTATGATTGTTGTTAGTCCTCGGACTAAAACCCTCCGGTTTATATAGACACGGATAGGGTTAGGGTTACAGAGTCGGTTACAATGGTAGGAGATCTACATATCCATATCGCCAAGCTTGCCTTCCACGCCAAGGAAAGTCCCATCCGGACACGCGACGAAGTCTTCAATCTTGTATCTTCATAGTCCAGGAGTCCGGCCAACGGTGATAGTTCGGCTATCCGGACACCCCCTAATCCAGGACTCCCTCAGAAGGTATATCTTTAGATCTTGCAATCGAATCTTTTTGTTTCTTGTTTTAGCACTAGTCTAGTTTATAAAATAAAATTACAAAAAAAAATGGAATTGAGTTTGTCTCATACGCTTCATCTTTTTAATATCTTTCGTGAGTATGATGGAAAGGAAAATTGTGCCAAAGTGCTAGAAGAAGAATTAATAGAATGCTTGGCATGAAATATGTGAATGATGAGAATGATTGCAATGTTGTTAGTATAAATTCCTTAATATCCATGATGCTAATGATATGCAAAGCCACAAGCTTGGGGAAGCTATGTTTGATGAAGATGATATTTTTTGTCCCCCAAGCTTTGATGAGCAAATTTACTATGATGAAAGCATGCCTCCTATCTATGATGATTATTGTGATGACATGTATGCTTTAAAGAATAATGATAACCATGAAACTTGTCATCTTGATCTTAATTTTCAATCATATGATAGTTATTTTGTTGAGTTTGCTCCCACTACTATTGAAGAGAAGAATTTTGCTTATGTGGAGAGTAGTAAATTTTCTATGCTTGTAGATCAAGAAAAGATGTTTTAGGTGATGGTTATATTGTTGAATTCATTCATGATGCTACTGAAAATTATTATGAGGGAGGAACATATGCTTGTAGGAATTGCAATAATATCAAGTTTCCTCTCTATGTGCTTAAAGTTTTGAAGTTATGCTTGTTTTACCTTCCTATGCAAGATGATTCTTGTTCCCTTAAGTTGTTTGCTCACAAAATCCCTATGCATAGGAAGTGGGTTAGACTTAAATGTGCTAGTCATATTCTTCATGATGCTCTATTTATGTTTCAATTCCTATCTTTTATGTGATCATCATTGAAATCATAATGCCAAGCTAGGGGCGTTAAACGATAGCGCTTGTTGGGTGGCAACCCAATTTTATTTTAGTTTCTTGCTTTTTGTTTATGTTTAGGAATAAATAATCCATCTAGCCTCTGTTTAGATGTGTTTTTATGTTTTAATTAGTGTTTGTGCCAAGTAGAACCTTTGGGAAGACTTGGGTGAAGTCTTTATGATCATGCTGTAAAAAACAGAAACTTTAGCGCTCACGAGATTAGCTAGAACTTTTTACTGGAGAGTTATATTTAGTTGATTCTTTTTGAATATTATTATTATACAAATTCCTCAGGTCCACCAATTTATTTTAGAATTTTTAGAGTTCCATAAGTTTGCGTTAGTTACAGATTACTACAGACTGTTCTGTTTTTGACAGATTCTGTTTTTCGTGTGTTGTTTGCTTATTTTGATGAATCTATGGCTAGTAAAATAGTTTATAAACCATAGAGAAGTTGGAATACAGTAGGTTTAACACCAATATAAATAAATAATGATTTCATTACAGTACCTTGAAGTGGTCTTTTCTTTTCTTTCGCTAACGGAGCTCACGAGTTTTCTGTTAAGTTTTGTGTGGTTGAAGTTTTCAAGTTTTGGGTAAGGATTCGATGGACTATGGAATAAGGAGTGGCAAGAGCCTAAGCTTGGGGATTCCCAAGGCAACCCAAGGTAATATTCAAGGACAACCAAGAGCCTAAGCTTGGGGATGCCCCGGATGGCATCCCCTCTTTCGTCTTCTTTCATCGGTAACTTTACTTCGAGCTATATTTTTATTCGCCACATGATATGTGTTTTGCTTGGAGCGTCATTTTATTTTGTTAGTTTTTATTTTCTGTTAGTTATAATAGTGTTTTTGCACCTTTAGTTTCAATAAAAAAAGTCAAGGATAGCCTTTGCCAAGCTTATTTTGCTTGTATGCATGTTGCTGTTTGAAAACAGAAAGTTTACCGCTGTTGCAAAAATTCCATAGAAAATTCAGAGCATGGTCTAATGTTGAATCTTTTTGCA